>OMNV01019743.1:171020-205803 GCA_900303265.1 Brotula barbata
ACATTTGTATTCATCGTTTTATAGCCTTACATGCATTTTTCACTTTCACTTGCATGCTAACATTTAAATATGCGATGATAGTGATTTTAATGAGCATGTATTTTAAAGTATATATTCCTTTAAAATAAAAATGACATCGTTAAAGCTTCTGCCTTGCTGCTATGTCAGTTTTTTAAACTGACTCTAAGGCACTCAGACCAATGTTTATATACATATACAGTATATACTGTATGTATATATATATATATATATATATATGCACATATATGTAGACATGTATATATACACACACATATACAGTATATGAAAATTAAGTTGCATATAAACTGTTTTGTCACTGAGGTAATGGCTATCTTTTGTATCAAAATTAAGGCTATTTACAAAAGCAGCTCAGCTAAAAGCTTGGCCTACTCCTGTTATGCACCAAAAATACTTGTAACCATTTCCTAAAAATGATAAATGGTAAAATCTAAACAAATTAGATGAAAACTTACGTTTGAGCAGCCAAACAGTGATCAACAAATGCTATATTCTGCTGATATGTTGCACAATTTCTCTTCCTTCCTGCTTGTTCGCCCTTCAGTCTGTCCTCGACTGAACCCCGTGATCAGACTCCTCCCAACTAAAATTTGTCTCTGTGCCAGCAAACTAGTTTATATTTGGGCAAGTGCAAAGGCAGGTTGATAAGTGACGGAGGAGCGGAGGAAAAGATTATGGCACGGTGTGTGGGCGTTATGGAGAATACTGGCCGACAAACCGACAGGACGACAAACCTGATCACAGCTAGTGTGTGTTTACGGTTTATTCACTGCCCAAGTGTAAAGTTCATCTGTAGGACAACACAGTCACAACAACACCGGTCATTCAGTGTCACCAGCTGTCAGCCACTGTTGGTCATCACCTGTATACAATACAAATGAATCAGTTTATTTGTTTTTGAATGTTACTTGTATTGGTACTGGAGTTACAGGCACTTTGTGATGCGGTTAATGCTGACTTCCTGAAAGAAAAGGCTTGATTTATCAGGGCACAATTTGGACCTGTTTGCCCCCCGTAAAGCAATTCCCATTTGACTGATCTGTCTCATCTTTTACTATCTCCAAGAGTAAACAGCCTTCTTAGCTTTCTTAGAAATTTACAGTGAAATGTCCAAGAAAGGATGCAGTGGAACAGTGTTTACCATTGTTCAACATAAGTATATTTTTACTTCTACTTTCTTTTTTACCTTGTTACAACCTATCCCACCAGATGGGGTGCTGTAGCTTTGAATGAATTCCTCAGTAAGACTCCGGTGTCACTGGTGATTCAGGTTATACAGGGTCACTCCAGCAGGGACATCCAGACTGATTTGTTCCTTTCAGCTGGAAAAAACACTTTGATCAAACCATCAAACGGGGTCACAATTAGAAAAAATAATGGAGTGAATTTCCATTCATTCACCAGCAGTGTTCATGGAATTTATCATAATCTCTGTAATACCTCCACCGAATAGTTTACGCCATAACTTAAAGCATTTATTTATTTTTGAAAAAAATGATGTAAAAATGTTAGTGTAGTTCTCAAAATTTCTAAAGACACCAAATTTATAAAAAAATATACCCAACACATTTAGAATCAAGAGAATTTTAATGGAAATTTTGAAAAAAATGGCTCCTGCTAAGTTTCACATCTTTTAATTGTAAGTCATTGATTTCAATGGAGAAATTATGATGGACAGATGAGGACCCAGCTGTTGGATGAAATCTGATATACTTAAAATATTCAAACTACATCTACAGGCTTGAAGAGGAAGTGGGCTTCGTAACAATTAACAAATCATAATTCGCACACAAGTAAATGTAATGTAAATCAGATGGTTTTGCAGTAAAGCGCGGGATTTCTACGGATAAAATGCATGCAACCTGAATGTTGCTCCTCTTACATTTTGATAAAATAGATGTGATACAAACAAACAGCAGTGCCATTTCTTGTGTTTGACACTTATCAGTACTATTTTGATCATGATAAATTTCCCTGTTGAAGCCTGTCTTGACTTTCATTCTGTCAGAGATGCCTCTGTTGTCTCCGGGTGGATTCGTGCTACAGTGCAAACAGCAGTCGGAGCCAGGAGTGATGTCAGTCAGGTCTGCCTTAGTCATAAAAGCATCCTGTCTGAACGTCTAGAACTTTGTCGACTCACTGACATGCAGGAACAGTTACAGCATGCAAGGCCATAACTCCAGCCTCAAAAAATGTCTCTAATTCATAACGATATAAAACATACATTAGTTGTCTGAGATACTATACTTATATTATATTGCTGTATAGAATACTAAACGTGTTTGTCTTTCTGTCAGGATATCTCATAAAGTTATTGATGCATTATAATTATCACTTTTACTTACTGGCTATCAATTTGAATTGTAAGTCATAGTTTTCCTGAATTTCTTGGGTGTATTGTAATCATCCATGTGCTTAAATTTTCCACAATTTCATTTTCTCCCCCCAAACTGTTGCTTTATATCTCCTCCTCAGATTTTTGGTCCATCATGTGTTTTTTGTATTCTTTACTGTTTTGCTGTATAATTTGCTGCCTGAGTTGAGCAGGTGAGGCTCATTCTTTCAAAAGGGCTACAGTATTTGTCATAAATGAGATACATTGGTTTGTAACCAAACATATGCACTCATTACTTATGCTTCGATCCATTGCACGTCCATGATGACACTCCCTGAGCAAAACCCTAACCCCAAATTGCTCCCGGTAAACAAGTGGGCCTTGCATGGTTACCTCGCCTGACGGTGTGTGAATGTGTATATGAATGGGTGAATGTGAGGCAAACATTGTAAAGTGCTTTGGATGAAAGCGCCATAGAAATGCAGTCCATTTACCATTTACCTTTGAAACTGGCAAAGTTTGTTGTTTTGTCTGATTGTGATGTAATTAATAACCTGTTAAATCTTATTATTTAGAGAGTCATAAATGGAGGAGTGCTCAGCTTTGGCGGACGTATGTGGGCTCTGAGTTTCTACGGCATATTCCCCACAGTACAGACTATTATTCCCGTCCTTATTTTTTATGTTTCCCCGTTTGAAGACTTAAAGAGTGTAAGTATTCACTAATTTAAAAAGTAATACATCATAAGTGATTTATATGTCTCTTATTAATAGTTAATTATTATCCCTGTTTTGTTAAACATATTGATTTAATATCCCATAGTTGCAGCATCATAAATAATCAGTAGTGTGTGGTAATCTAAACTGCTCTGTCTCCTGTTTCCAGGCTGGTAAATTACTCCCTTAGTTGTGTTATGGTTGGGTAAATTGCATCTGAATGTGGTCAGTATTGAACACAGCAGTTCTTCCCCTGTCAGGATGATGGATCAGCACAACTCAGAATGGAACCATTCAACAAGTCTGCAATTTGATGATGAGGGAGCCTGAGGACACATCCAGACACACGGTGATGAGGTAAATGCAAATCATCACGAAGCAAACAACCGCTGAGACTGTTTACCAAGGGATTTGTTTCACGTTTCTCACCTTCAATGACTTCATCCTCCTGTGATTTAGAGCCAAGTGACGTAAACATCACGTCTTTACATTAGAAAGACGAATGTTAGCCTTAAAAATGGGTAAAGTCTTTTCTGCAAATACGAAATAACGTAAACTGGGTTCAGATGGGTACACAGCCCACTGTACACACACCCACTCACACTCAACAGGGCGTTTTTGAAATGCCAAGAGAAAGACAACTGTCAATTGTGTGTCAGTTGCAATAAGAGTGTGTTATGTTGGAAAGAGTTGAAAGCAGCCTGTGCCAGTTATAACAGACTGTCCTGTCTGTGCGTTGTAAATCTGTCTAGTTCTCTCATTTTCAAAACCTTTACAAATTTCTGACCATATTCCTACAATGAGCAACCACCCTTCTTCTCATTGAGCAAATAGGATGCGCTCAGAAAGCAGAGCAAAGCGCTCAGACCGTTTCACTCTTCTCACTTCATGCCTTATTCAAAAATTTTATAACATGCACAATTTTTGCAAACATTATTTGTAAAAATTACATCTATATAAAAATGCAGAATATTTAAATGAATTTGTACAGGGAGCAAGCAACTTTTTCTCAAAAAGTCCAAGAACTAGAAGTTGAAGCAAATTAATGTTTGGAATCCTAAATATTGTCTTCTATGCACATTGTATAATGTTGTGTATTTGGAATCCCAATATGTAAGTTTATATGATTGCGAGTTTGAAATGGGGTGGTCAAAAGTTATTTTATATGAATCCAGTTTAAGGTTATATTAAGCAGAGTTACAGTTCTAAAAGTTATATTTCGTCCAGCTTATCCTGAAGTCAAAGATGTCTAATACATGAGTTGAGAACCAGAATCTTCCGTCTGGCAGGTGAGGCTGGACGATTCAGAATCATTCAAGAAGAGAGCAGGAGAATTAGATTCATATTGTCTTATATTTCTTATATTCTTATATTATATTATATATGGTGATAAATTGGAATAGTTCTTTCATTTTGATGTTTTTAATTCAGCTAACTTTGTCTCAAATTGTGAGTATGCACAAAATGTCTTGTTTTGATTTTGTGAAGGTGTTTGGTACATTAATTGCTTATTTGTTCCACTGTTAGGCAAACATTTCAGTATTCAAAATATTCAAGTAAGTGATATTTTTCACATTAGTAACTCATTAAATATTCAGTATCTTCTGTAGAAAGGTCTTAATTATCACATTATTCATATTTTTATTACTTCATTACTTTTTTTAATTGGATAATCTAAATGCAAATGTAATTATTTAGTACAAGGCATTCATTGAAATCTGAATAAAGAGATGAAATATAATCAATAATATAATAAACCACTGAATGTATGTGGTTATGGAAGCCTGGGATAACCTCTGCCTCTACGGCCTGAGATTATTCTGAATGATCCTCTCAGCCAGAATAACAAGGAGAGAACATCAACAGGGAGTCTGTGTATGTCTGCGGTGTAACTCCACTCAGGCAGGTCCCACATTAACCCGAGTGGAAATGCTGAACCACTGATTGAGTGCAGCATGTCAGCCACGTCTGCCAATTTCTGGGTTTGAATCCACCTGTGGAATTTCTGTAGGGAGTTTGCATGTTTTCCCGTGTTTGTGGCAGAACATTTTTCCACTCGAGAGTGGCTTGATATAGGTAAAATGTGCAGAAAAGGGGGCTTACACCTCCACCACCATTCTGTTCCTTTTATCAGTGAGTGAGGGAACCTGATGATCATTAACCTATGAATTTGACATTTGTGTGTTCAACCCCTTAAATGAAAGGCAAAGCATTCAGGGATATTTTAAGGATTCGTAATACATTTAATTGACATTTTCACATTAATTAATCAATTAATAATTGAGCATAAATCATAGAAGCATAATCATAAAATGAAATGCTAAAAATATTATTTTCACAATAGTTTTTCATCTTTAGTCTTTTTATGTAATGATAATGATAATGATAATAATAATATAATTTCATTTATTCTGGTTGTGTTGGCTGTCATTTTAGTACCTTTGGAAACTTTGCATTTCACTTGAATTTTCAATACAACTCTGGTGGTCCTGAAGATGGACCCAGGCAGTCACCAGAGTTTAAGAGGTTAAAATCAGCCAGGTTTGATACAGCTATAAAAGTTTGCCAATTTAATTTCTATACCTGACTTCCGTCTTTAGTTTTTAAACGAAAGCTTTCATTTTTCACCCTATACTCCCACTGACCTCAAACTCACACTGGCGGTCATGCCAAGAGCTTAATATGAGTAATGATGATTGGAGCGAAAGTTTGGGTTATTTGGTGTCAGAAGTGTTGAAAACACAATGGACACAGCTGGCTGGTGGCGTGATTTATTGTAAGCACATCAGACCTGAGCATTGTGTGTGTCCTCAGCCAGACTCACGCTCAGACTGAAACACCTGCATCAAGATGTGCGCCAAGCCAGCTCTTTCTGTAGCTCTTTGTGTTCTCTTCTCGTTTTAGGTATGCTCCACAGAGCTCAACACTAATAATGAGGCACCCATCCCCCCACAGGTGGCCCACAGTGGCTTACCAGCTAGAAGCAGCGTCATGTTGAAAAGGCATAAAAAACTTCAACACCATGAACAATTCATGTTCAGTCCTCAGTCTGTAGCAGATTCAGTAAGAATTCCAGAAAATTCAAATGTTTTCTCAGCTATGGCACCATTGCAATCATTCTTCCCAACATGAAGCTACTTGTTGTGATTGACCCTTTTTGGATTTCCTAAACTAGACGGATGAAGTACGTGATTTAAAACAAACTGAAGCATCAGAATGACATTGTTCATCCTCCCTTATCCTGCCTTTATCCAACAGTGTAAAAAAGAGAAAAGATAAGACACGACTGCAGTGAGACTAATGAGCTGAAATGCCAATATTTTATTTCGACAAGTTTCTAAAGTATCAAGAATGCTTCACTTGACATTCATTTCCTTCTGTTTCAGTCTCCACCAACTCCTGAAGATAAAAATCTGGTTGTTGAACTTCCGAACACATCAGACCTGCTGGAATTAAGTGTTGAATTATGGTTGCACATCTACTCTTCATTTTCATTTGTATAACAAGATTGAAAAATCTTTCCAATAATCTTTCAGAACAACCGGTTTAGGTTACACGGGTGGTGTTATGTGCGCTGAAAAGCCAGCAGAGGGATCCAATCCTTGTCACTGCACCAGCGACTCCCACCTGATCAGTCAGGGTACCTGCAGGGAGGAGAGAAGGATGACACCAGTGATGGCGTGAAGGCTTCAGCATCCTTCCACAGCACAGCATGTACGTTTTCTGTGAAAATGAATATACTTCTCCAACCTTCTCAAATAGTATTTCCACACCCCACTCACACATACACACACACTTGTTAAGTTATAAAATATAGGTGATCAGCTGAGAGATGTCCACAGGTAATATCATTCTTTATTATGTTAGAGCACCAACAACAGAATAAATCAAGTCACAATATCATTTTAAAATTAGCGCTACATCACAGCGAACCAGGTGATAAACCAATGTGGTGATAAAAGCACAAACAGTGGAACATAATCATATGTATGGCCAAACATAAAGGTAAGATTCAGAGGGGGTTAACACAGAGTTGTCAACCCCCATCTGCATTGACATACTTTGACGATGCTCTGCTGTTGAAGTATAGTGGAGCGCTGAGCCTGAGCCTCCCACGCTCCCAGGGAAGTCTGACTCCAACAGGTGGTCACACCATAGCACTGCAAGAGCATGGACCTCAGACTTCAGCCTTTACCAAACCATTTTGAAAATTTTAATGCTAAATGATAATCAATAGTTTTTTTCTCTTCACTCCATCAAAAAATGTACAAACTCTGTAATGACACTCACCAAAGGGATCAGAAATGCCGGGGATCAAGTGATATCGTTGTCCAGTTGGCGGCAACGACGATGACCTTAATCCTCACCATCAGGCCCAAAAGATGTTCCGCCTGCATGTTAAGCCTGACTACTGCCTGAACATAATCCACCTCCCAAACAGCATGCTGACCCTGAACAAGGGGCTGCTGAGGACATTTTGGTTTTCAGAAGGACCATGCAAGAATTCACACAGAATCCAGTTTGTATGTATATGTTGAGGCCCACAGTGTTTCCAATACGACAGACCACACAGCTGTCCAGATGTGTCTCCACAGACACTGCAGCCCCTGTTCTCTTCCCGCTCGCCGCCTGTAACCCCTTTCTTTTCATTTCTTTACCTCTCACGACCTTCAGCTCTCCCAGACGTACTGACATCTCGTCATGAAAATGTGACACACCTCACATAGGATGGATTTTCTTCTCCAACGTGCAGAGAGATAAATGTTTACAGATGAATCGCGGGTGATGGAGTGGATTCCTACCGTTCGTGAGTCAGACGTGGGTTATGTTATTGTCTTCTGTTTAGTACCACCATGGAAGACGATGTGGTGGTCCACACATGTGACTTGAGTTTTCCTAAGGTGTCAAAAAACAAGTCGAATCTTTGAAAACATTGTGGTTCTCCCGTCAGAGGTTTGCATTGAGCGCTGCAGATGCTCAGGTTAAGACATAAACTTCCCCAATATGTTAAAATATGGGACCTCCCACACTATAGAATGTGAAGAAGAGCCTGGAGCTCGTGCTTCTCGTACCGCAGGCTCATGCTTCATGTTCACAGTCTCAACACTCTGTTTAGGTTTAGGAAAACCACAGAGACTCTTCATGAATATGTTTTTCACTAACATAATTTTTTATGCTGTTTTTCTAACATGTTTCATACATTAATTTGCTCACAATTTGGTAAAGGTGATGTCCCTCTCTCCCCAGTAATATGTCATTTACTGTGCAACTGAGGCTTATTTAGTGTTTTCTTGACCTCATTGTTTTGCTCTCATTTTTTAGGAAGTGGAATGTTTGTCCTCTTTAGTCCAAAAACATAACATCTGTTATTAACTGCTACTGACACCGCAGGTGAGTTTGTTTGTGAGGTGAGTTAGTCCACCTGTAAAAACACAAATTTCGGCAAAAAATATATATAGTTTTTCTGTCATCATTTAATTTGTACCCAGACTAAGGATTCAGTTACATCAGCGCGGGTGTGTTTGTGTGAGCCACACTGCATGAACAGTAAGCCGAGAAAGAGAGTGTGTGTTTGCATCGTGCAGTGGCTTTGGTGGCACCTGCATTTTAAATCACGTCTGGAGTCATAGAGAATTTTTGAAAATCCAGTTTCTCTCTTTGTGCTGCTTCTTTTTGGGCTCTGACACATGCTGGCATAGATGGATGCTAAATGGACAGCATTACTATAGCGCTTTTATGCAAAGCGCATTACAGTGTTTGCCTCACATTCACCTATTCATACACACGTTCACACACCGACAGCCAAGGTAACCAAGCAAGGCCCACTTGCCTGTTGGGAGCAATTCAGGGGGTTATGGTCTTCCTCAGGGAGACATGGACCGGCAACCCTTCAATCAGTAGGCGATCACCTTACCGCCTAAGCCACACCACGTTTGTATTCAAATGTGCGTATTTCTGTGTGAAATTCAGCTCTTTCACAGTTGGAGATGAACATTGGTGATGCTGTTGAACTGTAATGCACTCTTCATTGTTACCAAAGCAAAAATCAATATTCCTGAGTAAATTATCATTGTGAGTTCTGTGTGTGTGGGTTTCAGACTTTGGGGTCACTCATTGACAAAAATCAATCAAAAATTATTACATTTCCACAGTAAAATGGAAGAATAAACATTTTGTTTGCAGAAGAAACCATTGATAAAGATCCACAGATTTTATATATGGCCCTTTTTTCTGATTTAGTGTTACTCTTCTGTACAGTGTAACTCTATTTGCTCAAGAAAATTGACACGTCATACAGGAGATTTATTTATAAACATTCAAACATTGAACATTCAATCGCTGTACAGAATTCACTGCAATTATATCAAATAGTACTTCTAACACTCTACCCTTGACTAATTGATTTTGTGTGTCTATGTGAGTGCGTGTGTTGCACAGATGGTTAGTTGTGTGGAGGGCAGGACTGTCTGGTGGGAGTGTATCAGAGAGAATTATATATAAGACATCTTCACATAACACAGTTGTCCAGCTGTTGTGCTGTAAGTCTTGTCCATCTGTCTCTCGTCTGTCCCTCGTTTCATCCAGTCTCTGTGCTGTCTGTCAGTCCTGCCCAGCTGTTTGAGTCCCGTCTCCTCCAATATGCTGGTTCGAGTTCTACTCCAGACCTCGCTGGTCCTGTGGTTGGCTGAGCAAACTCTGCAAGGCGGTAAGCGAAACATGGGCTCACCTTAACACAGATGATGATTAATGATAAATGACAAGAGGGAATGAAAACAAAGCACAGATATGTAACCTAAGTAAATTACAGAATTTATAATGTATTGTTTCATGTCAAAATCATGGTTACAATTTTGGAATATTTAACACTTTGTTAAATTTGTTTATTATGCAGACTTGCAAAAATGACAATGATAAAATTGAGGTTGGTTTTTAATCATTCTTAAAAAAAATCAATTTATTTACTAATCAATTAAAAACACAAGCAATTGACAGTCTGATTGATGGAAATGTTAAATTATTTTACTGTTTTTGGTTTTTATTTTTCAAATGAGCTATTTCATTTATAGCTGTGCAAATTCATCAGATTTAATTGACATCCAATGCCCTTTTTAACGGAATGTTTGTCTTTGAATAAAAACAACTATGAGGCTGAGGTCAGTAACATTACCTCAAATCAGATTATTTAAATATAATGAGAAAAAAATACTGCTAAACTATTTTTGAACTATTCATACAAATTGAAAGCACAGCGTTACTATATTTCAGCACAAGCATGAAACATTGTTTTATTGATATCATTATTAAAGGTAATATTAAATCATGGCATAATGTTTTATAATGGTATTAATATTCCAATTGGTATGGTAAGGTACTGTACAGGTAAGAATGAAAAATTAACTACAATCAAACATTGCAAGAGAAACCATAACTTCAATAGAAGGTGTGTACAAATGGATTTTGAGACACCACAGTCTGCTGGTCTTAAGCCTGGGGACCACAGCACAATGTATATGTTTATAGTATGAGTTAAACCAAATTGTAGTAATAGCTTATCTTTTCATTTTATCATGTTATATGGATGATGACTTGACTGGATCAAAGAGCTCATATGACAAAGGAATGATGTATGAGCTTCAGTGGCTCCCTCTCGTTTACTTGTTGAATTTCATGTCTGTGAGATTTAAAGGGGGAGGGGGGGCGGCTGTGTGAACCGTTAGCTGCAGCATCAGTGATCCCGCCAAGTCTACGCTGTTTATATTACGTCATATCTTAGAATCAAAGCACAGGATGAAAAAGTGGCAGATTGAGTCAAAATTTGACACGGTGACGTGAGAAGACCAAACAGGCTCCTCACTGTCGCCCCACTCTTGTCTCATTTCCATCAATGGGTATCTGTATGTCTCTCCTCCCATTGCCCACTCATTTTTTGGTACACATAAAACTTTATTGTCACATATGTAATACTCCCAGATTGCAGCAACTCCACATCATAGCTTGTCAGTTCAGTGGTATGACAATGGAAACACTTCATAGGAGCTCCACAGAAAACAATTAGAGAACAGGCAGCATTTTTTTAATCAAATTGCTGTAAATCGATATTTAATCCAGAATGTGTTGGGAATTCAGACAATTTCTATATCAACCTAAACAAAGAATTTACACTGAAATGTATTAAAAGTTGAATGTGCAACATGCAAAAAAAGATTTTGTCTCGATGAGCTGCACCGTGCATCATCATCATCATCACCATGACCAACATATGTGCATTGTCAATACTGTTGTTGCCTGTGGTATAATGGGAATCTGGAACAGAATTAATAGACTTGGAAACGCCCTCACCATCGCCAACAACTGGATTTAACCCATTGAATAAATTAATTCATTCTTAAATTAGTAATTTAGTAGTACGTTAATAATTATCTATACGTCATAGAAAAGTTATACAAAACCTCCTAATTTGGGATTAAGAAAGAAATCCTAAAATCCATTCCTCTAATTTTTACTTTTCAATGCTGTGTTGATGTTTTTTTTTAAATCTCCTACATTTGCATTTATTTTAGATGTATTCAGTATAATTTGCAAGAATGTGTCCTGATATATTTGATATCTTTTGAAACATTGTACTTAAAATATAACTTAATTGGTGGAGCCATTGGTGGTTACCTTAGGACAGTTCAAGTCTTAGGGGCTTCTCAGACTGTTACAGTTCATTCATAACGTTTATTCAATAATGATTTTCCAGGGGTGATCAAGCCACAGAGTGTATCCTGGGGGAGAGTGCTGCCTGCTAGAGGTAGGATCCAACATTTTTTTATAGCAACTGCCGGCTGGGTTTGGTCCTTATATCTGTTTATATTTGATCAATTTGCAATCTATCTCAAGGTTTGATGATGTTGTCATGTCGTAGAAACACACAGCAAATATGTTCCTGTGATGTGACATTACATTTCCTCAACACTGTGCTTCTGTGATCATACGACTGTCCTTCATCAGGTGTCGGAATTGGACCGGTAAAACCTGCAGGTCAGTGAAACTATGTTCAGACCCCATTAATAATCAAGTATACCACATAGCAAAGACAAAAATTGAATTTATGGAAAAGTTGTGATTTTTAAAAAATCCTAAAATCACAACAACCACCCTTTCCTTTAAATTTCTCTTCACTATGGATAAATTTGGTATCTCTGTAAACTTTTGGGATTTTCATTTTAAAGAATTAAAATAAAATGTTCTAAATGTGGACCCATTGTTGCATCTCAGACTTCAAGAAGTTAACATATTGCACAGAATAAATGAGTTACTTGAAATGCATAGAATAAATCATAGTGCATGTCATGGTAAAGATTAAAATCATACAAGATTCAAGTTTAATTTCATTGTAGGTTTTTTATATTTATTACTGGTTTCATTAGTTCTGACATTAGGATGTTAAGATGTATGAATTAATTAATAATTATTACTTAATAATTAAATGGAAACATGCATTCGTAATTAGAAATGTTTTTTTCTACAGGCGTGGGTGCCCTTGGAGCACTTGGGAACCGATATGGCAAAGCCATGAAGACGGGAAGTATGTTTTGCTGTCTGAGAGCACAATAAACGTCAGCTTCACTTTAGATGAAACATGATTGAATTTCTCTCTCTCTGTCTCTCTCTGTCGCTCTCTCAGTTGGACGCTATCCAGGGGCTCAGCTTGGTGTTGGTAAGTCACCTAAGGATAAATATTTATATATAGCAAGTTGCAGCTTTATTTAGCTTGTACAACATGAGCAGATCTTAGAGAGAGAGAGAATAGAAAGAGAGAGAGAGAGCTCAAGTTACACATCAAAAAATGATAGAGCACAGGTTAGCTCACTGTTAAGCCTCAAGTCCAAAGGACAAGCTTTGGGTGCAAAACTCAAAAGTATAACACTGAAATGTTAACAGATATTTGTGTTGAAAATAATATGGATGCCGTGGAACAATCTTTTTATCTAAATTCTGAGTGGAGGTATTTTATTCTAATAATATCTGAATTGTTTTCACAGGAGGTTACAGAGCTCTTGGACTAGGAGGTAAAGCAGGCTTGAAGCAAGGCGCATATGGAACGCAGGCAGGCTATGGTATCAGACTCACTCTTCCTAAACTTTAATGGCACCATGTGGAAGAGGAAATTAATAAATAATATATAAAAATATTAATCAAATATATCCATTTGTGATTGCAGGGGCCAATCTTGGCACAGGGATGTCACTAGGACATGGAGTGCCAAATGGACTGGGATTGGGCTTGAATCAGGGAGGAAAGCGAGGTAGAAGTTTTTCAGTTCCTCCTATGTTGTGTGCTGTTTTAATATACACTTACTAGCTTTTTACTCACAAAACTTTAATTGCATATACAGCACAGTTACGAGTATAGTTGTTGTCAATTTGAGTACTTCACCTGTTTCACCATTGAGCTTTGTGTGTGTGTGTGTGTGTGTGGCGCATAGTGGTAGCCCCGCCCGTGGTGAAACAGAGGAGAGAATATCTGCAAACCTCATTTACATGCACATGTTTTAGTTCAGCGCAGTCATTTATGGTCGTGCTGAGTTTTCTCTGTTGTCACCACTCCACACACACACACACAGAGTTCAGTGGAGCTGTAATGTTGATTACGACAGAAACTGAAAGAGTCATATTGTAACCGTGCGATATATGACAACATTTCTAAAAACATGGAGGCAAATGGTTACACTCGGACATGGCTACAATGCCAGCGTAAAATGTAAAATAAAACACCAATTGTTTTTTTAGCTACGGCTACGTTCCAGTGAAACTATCATTAGAACCATCCAATTGTTGCTTAGCATGCTCCAGCGTGTGCTACACTGTAGTGTAGATATAGAATGCTGAAGTGTTTTTCTGTATGAACAATTCTTTTGGTTGTCTTCTTGTACATTTTAGTCAGAAAGACAGATAGATAGATAAAAATCTAATCTGAAATGTTCTTTTGTCATTCCAGTATATGGAGCTGGCATTGGCACTCTGCCAGGTAAGTAATTGCCCGGTTTTAGATTCTCTCTTTACCCAAAGCTTTATCAAGAACAATATCAGTGATGTAATGATGGTGCTGGTCTGAGCTAATGATTAATTTCATGTCCTGTCCATCTGCTTTTATATTTTGTCCCTAGGATATGGCACTTTAGGTGGAATTGGTTATGGAGCCAGACCAGGTAAGTTAGCAATTACGTCTTACTTCAGTACTAGGGCTGTAGAGGGGGGCAAATGGACATGAACGCTGTTTACCTACCATTTTCAACACAACATAGTGTTAACTTCACCTTTTTATGCACTTGTTCTAGCGCACATTTGAAAGAAAATGAGTCAAATTCAACTGTTGTTTTCGGAGCATTATGTGACAGTTCAAAATAGTCTCACCCGCACCTCCTCCTCCTCTCTCCTCTCTTTCCCTCCTCGCCCTCTCACAGCGTGGTAATACACGTGAGGTAAGCTGCTCGTCCTATGAACATGTGACCACACATCTGGGGTCCTATGCCCGCTCAGTAGTTTCGCGTCACCCACGTATGAGCCAATGAAATGAATGAATCTTGTTTTGATTTGTCACCAGCACACACTCTGAAATCATGTCACCAAGTTTTATATTGAAATTCATGCATAAAATAACAGCACTACGCAGTTTTTGTTTGCATAATGACATTTTTTTTTTCAAATACAATCCAATGATTGCTTATAGGGTTTATGATTCAGTTTCAGTTGTTCTAGACTCAACGCAACTGAATTTTACAGTTTATCCACATTTTTTATAGCAGCGTGAGAGAGCTGCCACAGATGTTCATTGTTTAACCACTCTTTTTTTTTTTTTTTTAAAAAGCTACTGCCCTGCTTACTATTTCCATTCTTCTTACATGCTGGAAGTTACGTTCAATCAATTTTGCAACAAACTCATCTGTGATAGATACACATCTTGCTACTGGATGTGGAATTTCTCTGAGAATGAAATAATGACACTAGTTAACCACTTCAGCCTGGAAGGAAAATGCTGTATGTCTTTTCTCTCTAGAGACGTGCAGTAAAGGTTTGTTCTGTACATCTTGATTTAGCAGACAAAATTCAGACAAAAAACTCCAAACTCAAATTTGTCATTGCAAAAACTCACCTATACCTGTTTTGTGCAAATAGACCAAACGATCAATTTTAGTGAAGTTGTCGTTTGTAGCAGCTAATCAAGAGAAGAGCAGACTCTTTTTTGTGTCATCATCATCATCGATCTTTCGAATTTTAGACCATCAGAATAAATTGATCAAATACGAGTACTGGGCCCACTCGAGCTTTTGTGGTTAAGCAGAAAGGCAGGTGGAGAGTCTGTCCAACAGTCTCCTCTGGAATTCTTTATCTGATGAAATTATTTGTTCAGTTCCTCTAACTGTAAATCCACCATGTCCCTGAAGGTCACGGAGGTGCCAGCCTTTGCAAACCCTGGGATTTTGGCAATGACATTGGCCTGAGTCGCTCTGTCAATTAGCAAGTTGAATGATATCACTGACCGTCCACCTATCTGCCATCAATAGGAGTTGGACTTCGCTATCCTGCTGTAAAGGGACCGAAACCTGGTAAAACCACCTGACGTGTGGCGTTCATGTGTGTGTCTGTGTCTTTGTCCTAGTTTTATGTCGGACAATCTGTGTGTCATCTGATGCACAGATGTTGGGTTTTTGCATGAATTCGTGCCATTCTAATATTTTGTGTGTCTGTCTGTTTTGTGTGGACGGGGGGATCCACTTGCTTGTGAGTCTGTGTCGCTTGTGTGTCTTTGTGTCATTGCTTCATCTGTGTTGCATGTGGCATGAGTACCTCAGCCGTGACCATGGTGTCTGAACTGATTAGCGTAAATGTCTGTTGAGTAATTAATGTTGCGGAGTGATGGCTCCACTGGGAAATAAAGGGTGCAAAAATATCCATCTCAACAAGTCCTGACCAGCCTGCAGCTTTATAGCAAGAGCCTGAGTGTTTACACCATAATGTAAATACCACAATGTGCATTAACCCAGAAATTGTTTAAATAAATGTAGAAATTGCTCACTAAATCAATTTATTTGGGCATGTCAGAAATGCAAATTGTACTTTTATTCCATTGTTCTGCTGTGCCCATACTTCTGAAAGAATCCAGAGTAAATTCCATGCAAATTATTTTGATACAGTAACAATATTTACACACTGGAGAAAACCCCCCAAACTTTTTATCTAAAGTTGTCTGTCTGTAAGGGTGTAAATTAGGGCAACGTCAATCTCTTAATTGACATTTTTTAAGTTTTAGGTGTCCTTGCATAGTCAGTGCAGGTGGTTACTGGATTCATTTTTCATACATAGCCACGCAAAGCTGAATGTTTTGTTCATATGGATATTCTTGCATTGTAGGTGACTGCATCCGAACTGTGTGCTGTTTCAATGTAGCATCCACAAAGCATGCATTATATTACACAAACAATATAAATTTCATTCAGTGACTTCAGAATTTGTTCCGTTTATAATGCTTTAGTTTGAGTCGTCAGGATATTGGACTTATACTGGACGTTGTGCTGAGGATGAGCAGATAACTCACTTGACCAAACAACTATTGTAGTTGTTTTAGGCAGCAAATTACTATTATTTATGTTAAAACTGTTATTTGCAGTGATCTATCAATTAGGATAGATTACAGGACTACTACTTAAGTTTTTGAGTCCTCATCCTCTTCCATTTCATGGAATTGATCCCCTTTATGAAAAATTTCATGTTTGTGAAGTCTTTGTCTCCTCCTCCTGTCATTTGTCCATCAGTTGGCTTCTGCAAACCACTGATGCCGTCAGGTGGAACTGTTGTCTTTTGCCATTCAACAATTTGTTATGGCATCATTTGTTGTTGTATAGTTTACACAACAAGAAGTATTGCAATGGCTTTGTCTTGTCTGTCTTTGTTGCCGTAGTCCCCAATTATGGCGATGATTCTGTCCTTTGAAACAGAGATAATTTCAGGCCATAATGGAGTTTGTCTCTTCACTTTTATGTCTTGCCAATAAGTGTTTACTATGAATGATGTGTTCTATTGCACTGGCTGCTATATTGGCCACCAAAGTGTGATCTTGGCCTATAACGAAGGCGTTAGATCCCTGAGCCACAAATGCTTGATGATATTTCTCTGTCAGGTGTACCTGCTGCAGCAGGGGCTAGTCTTGGCCAAGCTGTTCAAGATCTAAAGGGACCGAAAACCAATGCACTCGGTCCCTCTGTTGGAGAAAGACTCCAAACTCTTGGACCTGCAATGCCAACCAGAATACTGGGTCCTATTGCTACTCAAGGACACACAGAAACAAGTTTAAGACCTGGTAAAACCTCACCTGTAGTCAAAAGCATGGACCCAGTACTTACATCATCACAAGGAGCAACAGGCCTAGGACCTACAGTGCCTGTCAATAAACAGACTAAGATTCATGGTCTGGATATTTCACAAGCACAGGGAGTCGGAAGCTATGGCCCTGCCGTCCATCAGCGCATGTATGGAGCTGCCCTGGCAACCGAAGGTCTAAGAAACCAGAAGCCTGTTGGGAAAGACATGTGGAAAAACCTGGGTCCTGACTCTGCTCAGATACAGGGTGTCCAAGGCTTTGAAAATCAACAAGCCCAGATCTATGGACATGGTAGTGATTTCACAGACGGACTGCAAATCAGGTACCATGAGTTGTTGCCTTCTGGAGCACACAACCCTCAAAGTGTAGGCCCTCGGATTCAAGTTGGTAAAGAAAATAAAAATCTTGGACCAGTGACAGCACAAACCGAGAGAGGGAACGCCTATCAGCTATCGCTTTCACAAAGTCAGGGTGCCAGAAGTTATAGATTCTCTCATCCACAAGGACAAAAGGCTGGAACAAACAGGCCAGGTGCCAGAGAAACTCTGGTTGCAGACACAAATGGACCCAGGAGCAATGGAAGTCCTGTAGCTGTTGGTAAAGAAGACCACAGTTACGGTTCTGCAACTCTTCAAGTACACAGAGCGGAGAGCTACGGACCAACTAGCCCAGATATAGACTCTGTCTCAGCTCTAGGGAAGGAATCCCAGCGTTACATTCCTGATCACCAGGAAGCAAAACATCTTTCCCAGGTTAATCCTGATGTTAAAATGCCAAAAGCTGTCAGTATTCCAGTGCAAACTGGGAGGAATACCCAACCACCAAACACGGGTAAATCTTTCTTTTTTCACCATTTCTGGATTTACGTAATCTCTTTGCAGATTGGTGGTGTCTCATTCTGTAGACCCTATTGTATATTTATATCATTGGTTTCTCTTTCAATATATTTACAAATAAGATGCAAATGATAAGACATAAACATCAATTCTCTCATCTCTTACTTTCCGTTATATTATCACTTTATGCTATACATACATGTTGCTCACACCCTGTCCGAGTATTTTCTTCTTCTAATATTGTTGTTTTTTGTGAAGGAAAACCCCATCAACACACATTTAACCCCAAAAAAACAAAACAAACGTCTCTGATGTTTCTTGCTAAGCCTGCAAGCTTGCTAATGTTTATGCTTTGTCCAGGTTTGATGACTTTCACATCTTTTAATGCACATATCAACTGATTATCTGCTATTAGCATTGTTTCATGGACATATCTACAGAAAATAATAGTGGGACAATCCCACCATTATTCAGCATGCTACAACATGCTAAAGTGTTTGTCTTCTAGTACGTATTTGTCTCTCCATGACTCTTGGTTTACCTGAGGCCATAGCCATGGTCTCACCAAAGCTGTTATAATATTTTGATATTTTTAGTAGTTCAACTTAACTTGGGGAAGCCAGCGCTGTTTTTATGTGTTTTTGGCGTTTCAGTGCTGCGTATCCAGAAACATAAAGGATTGATGCTTTGAAGATGGCAAAACATTACCAATGTGAATTAATTTTGTTGAGCTGGTTTGTGAATAATCACTATTGTGGCCTGCAGGATTTGTCCCAGGAGCTGACCGCGTTCTCAGTGCACAAGGTGTTAATAGCAACGGTAAACCTCTATTTCACCACATCTACACCTTTAACCCGTCTAAAAGGAAAAGCAACAGCGTGTGAGTGAAGAACACACATTTACGACGCAGGAGCAGAGTCATTTGCAAAGACTTTAGACACAGTAAAATGTTGCATAACAGTTGGTGGCTCACTTTACTGATAGATTTGTAACTCAGAATATTTCAAGCTAGCCGCTGTGAATGTTCACTGCTTTGGTCCTTAGGATTTGCTAATGGATTTGGAGTGACCAGTGGTGCTATAAATGGTAAATCCTCTTCCCAGATGTGTATTACTCAGCATGCTTTGTGCCATCCTTATATAATTTGACTTTTGAGAACCACAGTGAGCTTCAGACTTCAATCGCTGTGGGGAGGAAGCTTTTGACAGATAGGCAAACATCCATGAGTCAGTAGTAAATAGGTTCCTGCATGTATGCTGTGAGTCAGTTCAAGTATGACACTGAGGACACGGAGAACTATTGTCTACTGATCTAATCCATAGGATGAAGCAATTACGACTCCACCGATTTTTCTGGTTTACTGATTTTGGGGGAAATTACGTTTAAACTCGGTCACTTACATGGTCGGGAGTAGTTTAAACCCGCATGGAACCACAGATCCCAGGAGCCAGACATTTTCATGGATTCTTGTCCTAGAATAGCCTAGTTTAGCTGCCGGAGTCAATTGAAAACCCATCTGTGTCTCCATACAAAACAGAAAGTGTACTTTGGGTGTACAAAATGCGATGCTTGGGATATACATGCGAGGCATTGTAAGGCAAAATATTACCCAAATAAAATAGATTCTTTGCAAGGTGTTGCATTCTTTACAACATAAGATAAGATTTTTTATTTTGCATGTAATGTCTATAATTTCTTTGGTGATGTTACAGGTCAGGATTCCTTAAACATCCATTCAAAGACATTTGAATTTGGTAAAGCGTAAAACAAATAAAATGTTTCAAATCTTACGAAAAGTCAGTCAGTCACCTAGTTTGAACTTGACATCCCCGTAAAATCATGACATTTTTTAAACTGCCATCATGTCACGTACACTGTGTATCACTATAACTTTGATTCCTATGTACCTGTCCAGGTGCAGCAGGGCACGTCGCTCCTAGAATAAGTGGTAAATCAATTATCCACTCCAATTTACATGTTGCATGTGTTGTGTGGTTTGTGTTTTTTGAAGTGTGTGTGTGTGTTTTCCTGTTTTTGATAGATTTTTAGATACTATCAATGATACATTGTTACCTGAGAAAGTCTATTGTCCTCAGTATTTGGTTATGGAGCTGAATTTCACAACAATGCTGAGAATGCTAACAGTGACCTATTGCCTGTTTGTCTGTTTGTATTGTGTTGTCACAAATGTTTCATAACATTCTTACCCAGAAACACTTGAAAATAAGTGTTTGTGGTGATTTTACAATGGTTATTGTGGTGTTCAGGTCATGTTTCAGGACCCGGAGTGACAAGTGGCACTAGAAATGGTAAATCCTCACCCCTGGAATGTTGAATGGTGTCCTTGTGTGACTTCATCTTTGCATGGTCTGAATGTCACAGAAATCCTACAGACTTGAATATTGTTAGAATGACGCATCTTTCAGATCCTGAATGAGAATGATGAGCAGTCTTCAGGTGTCTGTGTTGTGATTTATGGTGAATGAGGCTTTGGAGAGTGAAGGTGTCTCTTTGCATGACTGAGAAATGATGGAGACGATTAAAGCATTTTGGCATGCCTATAACATCAGGGTGTAGCATGCTGGAAAACCATTCACTAGTCTCTCTGACTATCAAACTGATGAATAATTTTGGTCTCTATGTTATGGTCCAGGTGTCGCTAGGCCCTCAGCTGCTAACAGCAATGGTAAGCACCTGCTAGATTCCCACTTGGTCTCTTTATATTTGGCTGTTGCAGTCAGCCTGAAGATAGTGATACCACCGGTACATGTTGTGGCCGATAGTCATTTGTTTTTGTCTTGACATGTTGAGTTATCAGCGAATCTGATCGGTGAGGTTTAGTCCAGCACCTGGGGCATCACGTAGGCCTAGTTGTGGAATAGTATGGCACTTTTTCATACAACGAATGTGTAGTTTGAATGTCTTTAGAATGAGATCCCGAATTTGGAAACACATTGGTCAAATTTATACCAATAACCCTATACTAACATTTCACATGCAGGACATTTACTCATGCTGCTACTGTTGACAAGATAGTGTGTGTGTGGAGAGGCCTGAGAGAAAATGAAGACATTTGAGCACAATGCAGTCCCTTCCATACCAAAGATTAAAATTTGCTTGGATAGAACACGCCTTACTGGAACACAGGCCCTGGACCTGAATCCTGGCTGGTTAACCTCGGTAGCTGGTGTTTTGCATAATGACTTGCTTGTTTGAATGCTTGGATCCTCATCAAATAGCTTGATGTCTTTGAATCAAGGCAGCCAAATGCAATCACAAACTGCTACGGTTGTATTATTTATTATTATCGTGGAATTTTAAAAGAACTTCTGCTAACATGTGTTTTAACCTGTTAACGTCATGAGATTGAGATTTTTTAAGAGATTGTTGATGCTCCAACTTGCTGGGTTCCTTTGATAAGCATCTTTGAGTTTTCACCGTCCGTTTCGAGTGGCCCTGCAGCACTTCAATTGATTTATGAAGACCATTGATACCATATGCTGTTCACGTAGTTACCAGAAACTTTCTTTTTGTCTCCGCCGTTACTTATTGTGCCTGCCGGGTATAATTCTAAACTTTTTGATTTCAATACAGATACCAGAGCCGTCATGCCAAATTCTTGCTATTAATACCATTCTTTTCATTTGGAAACCACACAATTTTACAAAAAACGTGCAAAAAGTATTTACTTATGCCAGGATTACTAAACTGAAACCAGGTGAATGGTATTGAACGGAAGTGTCTTTTTACTCAGCTATTCTATTTTGTTGCTTTTATTTATTTATCCAGTTCTTCTGTGAATATGGAAGCTAATTGAATATGAAGAAAATGATACTCCAGTCGGCTAATCTATATTAAAGCAATTTGATTGAGACATTTGACCATCTGCAAAATCCACATTTATTTCTGTCTGAATCTAGCAATTTATGAGCCAAAAGAAGTACATTGTAATTGATGCTCAGGTGAAGCTCTGTAGATTTCGTTAAAATCCTATGTGATGTCTTTAGCAGTTATGTCCATCAGGCTAACAGCCATTCACTGCTGATTTTTCCTCCACAGGCTACTACGGTGGACCAGGCAACTATCTTGGAGCAGGCCTGGGTGCGGGCTATGGTGCAGGTAATCCAGGACACTGACAGATTGCAAATGGAAACAAACAGTCTGTCTTAACAGATGGAGATGTTGATGTAGATTAAACTAGCCTGTGGTCAAGGTTTCCTTTTCTTTGCCCACAGCTTTGGGACAGGGAGCATACTTGGGTGGTGCTGCTGGCAAACTTGCAGGTAACGTGCACATTTTCCTCCCATTATTCTTTCTTTGTTTTTATTGAGGTTTTTACACTCTTAATTTTCCTTTTGAACAATGTCCCCAACTCCTGACCCCTGACTCTGACCACAGCTGCCGCTGCTCTGGGACAGGGTGGGTTCCCCCAAGGGGTTGAAGGAAAGTCAGCTGGCAAGTCTCTGGAAAAATTCTGTGCCAAGGCTAAGCATGGCCTTTCTTTGACCTTTTCTCACTTACTGTCTGCTTCCGCTTTTGCTTCTGAATGGTTCCTTGCAAACTCATGAGGTCAATGGAAGTCTCAGGCATAAAAACAAACGTAATAGTTTTCCCTAGAAGAACATTTACTGTAGCGTGTGTGCCGAATGGTAATTAAAGCAAGGATCCAAATCGAATCTGGTTTTGGTTGTTGCTCCCAATTTGCCTTGTAAACCAATAATTTGGTTGAGTTTTGCACATTGTGTTTGAGTTCACCTTCTCTTTGACTTTTAAGTCACAATAAGGATTGTGAACTGGTCAATAATGGATCCTGTCCTGTAGACATTCCATTCATACTCCTCTTCCTTCCTCTTTTTTACAATGGCTCTCTCTTTCCCTTTCTTCTCTCTGCATGGAAATCAAATCCTGTCTCTAGCTTTACCATCATGTTTCACATTTGTCCCTGTTTCTGTTTCTTGGTAAACAAATGCAAACGGTTGTGTCCTGTGTTTTAAATTGGTGTTATGACAAAGGAGGCTACGGAGATGGAGTGACAGGATACCTTGGTGCTACAGCAGGGAATGGCTATGGTAAGTTCAAGGACATTCATTTGAACACGGTCCGTAATTCAAACCATGACTGTAGAGGACCTTTTAATCAGAACCAAGACAGTCAATGAGCCAAGAGGATGTGTAGATGAGTGGAATCAAAATTCTAACCTTGAATCATAAGTTAATATGTCTGGAATGACCGAGGATCATCTTTCATTCTGTCTGATGTCAGAGGGAATCATCATCAAAGCAATGATATTCAGCTCTGACAGGCCTACACTTTGTGTGTGTGACTTCTCTTCTTGCCATAGGTGGGGACGCTGCCGCTGCTGCTGCCGCCGCCGCTGCTGCTAAAGCTCTGGCCGCAGGTAGTTCGGTGTTCATGAATCTTTTCTCATCAATACTGGGTACAGTCACAAACTGTACATACAGTAATCACCCAAGTTATTGGATATCTTGCATTAGTGGTTCAAGGCTGCTTGCTGGACATGCTCTTTAGTCTTGAAGACATTCTAGCCAGTGTACTCTAGCCAGTCTACTCTATATGAAGCTGGAAAAAAAACATCCTTCAACTTACAACATAGCCTCAACATTTCTACCCCCTGTGTCAATACATTTACATGCATGTTGAAATGTTGTATCATAAAAAAAGAAATCCGAACGTCATGTAACAACCATAATTAGATTGAATATCATACATTTATGTGAGCTTTGTAAATTGATTGGGCGTTTTCATAGATGGCGAAAGCGTCCTCAGCCTGCATTCCCCACCTCGCAAACTCTCCTACTAGCATCTTCAACCGCTGTTCATTAGGACTCCAAAAGCTGCAGTTTTCCTGTCCGGAGAGCTCGAATGCGACTCAGACCTCCTCTCCATCTGTCAGTTCAGGAGAGTCTGTCTCCAACCACTCAGTTAGGCCCACCCGCTTCTTGGGGCAATGGGCCCGGCGTGTAAAAGTGTCAAATTTGGGTAGGAGAAAATAAAAAGTGACACAAAAGATGCATAATTCCGCCACTCAAGTCCAGTCATGTTTATTTGTGTAGCCCAATATCACAACCAATATCTGAAAGGTTTTTACAGGCCCACAGAACAAACGGCCCGTGACACAGACCAAAGCTCTCGTGCCGGGTGTGTGATAGTTGAGATGATTGAGTATGTGGGCAGAATAAATTACACAGAGGGAGAGAGAGAAAGAACAATGTAGGAAAATAACATAAACACAGCAGCTGAATTAATAAGACAATCTCCAGTCGACAGAGATGTGATCACTCCCCTCTCCTAAAGTGAAAGCTTGTGGCTTTTTCCCTGCTTAGACGAGTCCGTTTGACGTGAGCCACTTTTGCAATTCTAACACACAAACCTTCCTCTCGACAGGTTATGGGAACGGCTACAGCGATGGCTACGGAGCAGGTGAGTGCTGTCAAAAGAAAGCCAAGAGGAGCTCAGCATTCTAAGGATTCACCACCTCACACACATCATTATAAAGCTAATTAGAGTTATGTTTCAGGGCTTGGTTACCCTGCAGAGTTAGCTGACGGTGCTCGGAACAAAGCAGGGAAGAATAAAGGTAACAGTGTCGGGGATAGAGTTCCAGTTTAACCATCTAAAACTCATGGCAGGCGATGGCACTAACTCATAGATGCTTAACCTGTGACATCAGACAGCTGAGCAAACAACACGCCTGTCAGGGAAATCCATTCAACTGCCAAACATGTCTAGTATGGCGCTTTATCCACTGGGTGTAGCTATTGTGTCTCATTTATCTGTGGCCTAATCGAGGGGTTTCTGGCTTCATCCTCTTGTAGTCTCTGTTGCCTCCGTTTAAGGGTTTTCTCTCCCTCAGCTCTAACCAGCAGGTTTGTGTTTATCTGATTCTGACAGCCCTCGGTGCAGGAGGCTACACTGGACATGGTGCGTATGGTAAGCATTTTAAGGCTGGCACAGAATCAGGTTCCTCAACCATACACCGGAAACCAACAAAGGAGATGTTTGCCTTGCAAAATGTTACGACATCCTCCCTTTGAAGCACAAAGACAATTTGTATTCTCTCTTTCTTACACGTGCAAAATCACTTCAAGTATCTAGAGAAGGTTACATATGTCACTGTGCAAATATTATTTCACCGCAAGAATTAGGCTGCTATTCGCTCTAATTTGGCCAGATTGGACAAGGCAAAGCTGAAAGGGATAGAATTACACTAGAGATTACACCTTGACTGTGTTGTGATGATTGATTGTGCGATGACAAAAAATACAGTTGGAAGACTTAAATGCCCTTTAAAACATGGTCACAACATAAAAACTAATTGACAAACCAAATTTCAGGAACATGTATCTTATTTATTGAAATCTACTCATAAGTGTTTTGAAACGAGCTCTTTTGATTTATCAGGAAGTGATCTCAAAAGCGGTCTTCCTTCCTTTAGCTGACACACCACATCTCATTTCAGGAGCACTTGGAACAGGACTGGACCCAGCTGCCGGCAAATTTGGTAAACGGCCCTGATTTGACCTGATTATTCTGTCATATTGCCAGTCAGGCTGCTGTTAACTTGGTTTCTCATGCACGAGTCAGACTTGGACTAACTAATAGCGCAGAACTAGCAGAGAATAGCAATGAGTCGGTGAATACCTTTGATGTTTCTCTCGCAGCTGGAGGGGCCCCTCAGCATCCTTATGCTGGTGCTCCAGTGATTCCTACTGGACTGGAAGGTCAGAGATGCACCTGTGTGTTTGCATACCTGTGTGTGTGTGTGTGTGTGTGTGTGTGTGTGTGTGTCTGTGTGTTCTATGTGCATGTATCTGTGCATATGCAGGATTGTGTTTTTTCAATCATTTACATCACCATCATAGATCTCGTGCAGGGTACATGATCAAATTTGTTTGTATTTGCAGCATTGTTATTGTACGTGACCATAAGTTCAAAGTGATCGGTCTGTGTGCTTGTCTACCATCACATCACCAGTGTCAAACCAATCAAACTTACACAGATGCTCTTTACATATACTTGACAGGCAGAGATGGGCAGTATTTCTGATAATTGTATTTGACACATGTATTAAAGAATATGTAATATGTACTATTGAAAAAGACCCAATACAGATGTCATTTTGTACTCTTAGGCTTTGTATTTTCTATTTTCAACACACCTAAAATACCTGCACTGATTCATGATAATATCTTATCACAAATTGCCCCCATGGATGACATCTTATTATGTATATTGTATCAGAATATATTTTCATATATTTTTGCCCATTGCTGTTTGCAGGTGACAGTGGCCTCCCTTATGGTGCTCAGCCGCTCAACCTCAATGCTGAAAATGCGAAAACAGCCGAGAAATACGGTGAGAATTTGTAGCTGTGAGACGTGTGAAAACCAAATGGAAACTTGGCACTATGCAAGTGTAGTTGTCGCGGAAGGCCTGCTTGGTCATTTCTCTGAAACAACGAGGTTGTGTCTCACCAATGTGTCATAAAAGTGGTCCCAAGTATCTGCGTGTTTGTCCTCTTTCAGCTGGTGGAGCCGGATACAGAGCTCAGCAAACAGGTGATTTGCATGTCGTGTCTCAACAGTCACGCTCCTTGGCATCCTTGCAGGCCATGCAAAGACTCCTTTTTGTGTTTCTTTCCTAAGGCTCATACACAACAATGAACCCAAATCCTTATTGGTTCCCATGATACCTGTTTTTAGGGATCGCAATGTTGCTTTATTTTGCTCTTGGCACACTCGCTGCAGTCCAAATGAAAAATAAATAACCTATGACATTATTGTCCTGTCCTGTTTGGTTTTGGTAATGGTCTCTCTCTTTGTTTGTTAAGGTTACACTGCACAGCTGGCTGCAGCTCAGGATGCCTACGGTAAGTAACAGCCAGACTTCCTCCTTCATGCGTTGCTTCCTCTGACTGTGCTGTTTCTGCTGGCCTATTAGTCATGTCTTCTTGCCTAATATTACCATGACTACACAAAAGGTACAGCTGTACCGCAAGGCTATTTTCAAATCAACTTTTGTGTGAATTTGCATGTCTAAAAATAATGTTTTATCTGCTACTACTGAGGACACATTTTGTGTGTCCTTCCTCCTCAGTACTGGTTTTTGTAATCATACGTGCATACGGTGTTTTTCCACTCGAAAAACTGGGTGAAGTTCTGAGAGCTGCAGTATTGACTGACTGTATGACTGGATAAAAATCAACAGCCTGGAGCATATTGTAATGTTGACCCGCTTTGATCTTTTCACAGGAGAGCAGGCTGGTAAATATGCTGGAGCAAACGGATTGAAAGGTGAGAGCAGCGGAAGGTTTTTGGCATCTTAGCAGAGTAGAGAACGTAATATTTAAACCTTCAGATTGGGTTGTTCATTTTGAAAATAGTGTCGGTGTGCAGCTGGTTGTGTCACTTCTATTATGTTGTAAGAATTTTTTTAAACAGACAAAGAGAAATGTCTTTTTTCAAGATGCTACTCTGATCCAGTGCAGCAAAGTTTGGCACTGTGGAAATTCCAGGGGCGCAGATTAGAGCTCATACGTCCATCAAGGCCCAACAGCTCTGCACATGCTTCTTTTTTTGCATGGTTTGCAAGTAGTGACTGCACATGTCCACCGTATTTGGTTACTGAAGACAGATACACTCGTGAGATCTTGCACTTTCTGAAGAATGAGCCACACCCGCGAACAATTATAGCAAAAACGGTGAGATGGAGCTTTTGAGACAATTGACCTAGGGATAAGATCCAAATACTAAAATCCAAACTGGTCCAAGTTACTTCGAAATGTAAAACATAAATTTTGGACCAAATGTTAATGTTTTTTAACCTGGATCATGTCCATTCTGCCCCCTGAGTTTCATGAAAGCATTGCAGAGGCTTCAACGTGGATCCCAAAATGAAATTACGACCATAAAAATCACCAGCTTAAATTTTCTTTAAACAAATGATATAGTTGTCATTGTTCACATTGTTTCTCACTCTGTTTCCTGTCTCTTTATAACCAGGCTAATTCAGATGACCTGGACTTTCACAAGTGGATCTTTGGGTCTCTCCATGATGTGTTCAATGTGTTTTCAAAGCTTCGTGGTGTTTCGTTTTTGTGTTTCACTCCATTTCGTCCAGATGTGTCGACAGTCTTTTTTTTATTAACCTCATTGTCTTTGTCTGTTACTGGAAATGTGTCCCACTGTCTGTTTGTCTGTCTGTTGCCCCCTCATCCTGCCAATGCTACAATTATCTCTATGTTTAAAAATAAATATTCAACTGGTTTCATTTGCCATTTTGAGACAATAAATTATGTGTCAAATAATAATAAATAAAAGGCTCTGAGTCAAACCTTTTCAAATCATGTTTACACGCACCCATTCTCTGGAATAGCATCATCACTAACCTCATCCGTACACAGGAAGTTTTACGACTTCCTCTCACATGTTGGCCAACACTGACTAAGTGAGAACAAAACTATGAGCAATACAATGAAATATGAAATGAAACATACAGGACAGATCAGATATGCTGCTTTCGATTTTGTGTTGATTGTGTCAAATCTGAAATCTGCATGAAACATGGGACGAAAGCCAATTATGAAAAGTAATAATGGTAATAATAGTGCAAATGAAAGTCTGAGGACCTCTTAGATCTATGGTAGACATCCTCATGAAGAGGAGGAGGATGAAGGATGAAGAGTTTGATTTTAGAAACCACTGAAGTGACTAAAGTTCCCAAAGATTCTAAACATATTAGGTTTCATTCTGAGGAAATCTATATAAAATGATACCCGATACATCCAATAAAAAGAGACATTTAAGGGAAATTAAAATGCCAATACTTAAAAAAACTAAGGGTACGCTAGCTTAAAGTTAAATGATGTCAAAAGATTCATTTAATGTCCCCTAAATGGTCCTAAACAGCTACGATAACGTGTACTCCAATACCCATTCCTTTATCAGCATTCAAGGGGTTAATAAAATTGCATAAAAGCGTTAGGAACTCTAAGATATTGGGATGTGCTTCATTATATGAAACCAATATGAATATTTAGCACACGTGAAGATAATAATATTTTAATAGAGGCATTTTCAGTCATTTTTAAAGCTGTTCATACTCCCTGGGTCATATATTGACTGTACTGTGTGTACTTTTTGTTTCTGAATTACAGTCATTTGAAAACTGTGCCTGTCTGTGATTCCTGAGAACCCACAGCATCAATCTTATTTTTCATGAATCTCACTTTGGTCTCACAAAGCATACGTCAAAACCTTGTGTGACCACAAAAAAACACAATACACTTTTTTTCTATTTGCTTTGCTTTATTATAAAAGGAGTAGAAAAGATAGGTAAAGAGACAGACTGAAGTGTGCTGCTACATAACTTCCGGTTACTTTCTGTATACATCGTGAACCAGTGAGCTTTCGTAAATTTGCGTGTTAGTTTTATCACTTCTTATCATTCACAGCGACCAGGCTCTGGTTGCCATTTGAGCTTGATTCTTCCACGAACACGCCCTTTGATAACAAGATGGCCTTTGGAACGGGGCGAGAATAACGAGACACAAACGCCTTCTTCAGGTCTTGACTCATAGGTGAAGACCTGTAGTCCATACACGCCTCGCCACCCAGACTTGGAGCGCAGGTCACTTGCCATTTGTAGTAAAGCCGGCCGTGCTGGAGAACGCAGAGGTCTTCTTTCACTCCATTAGTCAAGAGTCTCTCACACTCTCCCAGCAGGTCATCATCCCACGAGCTGTCCTCGTCCCACACCTCAAACCTAATTGTTCTCTCTGCTGACAAATCCTGGGTGCCTAGGTCCATATCCATGCGCCAGTGTGGGTCATTGTTGTTGTTAATGACCGGGGTACGTCTGACCATCTTTCTATTGAAGAACACCTTCACGTAGCCATCCGTGGCAGTGGTATGGTCGCCCCACAAGCCCGTTGCTTTTTGCACGATAATATTGACCCGCGCCGTGCCCTTGCGGGATGGGCAGCAGTCTGTGTTAACGCCCGGGTCATTGTGGCACTGGCAGACGCAGGGATCCTTGATGTTGGTTTTGATGCCGGCCTTGCAGGGACTGCTGCAGTTCTTCCACAGGGCTTTCTCCAGAATATAATGGCTGATGGCTGAGCGTAGATTCTTGCGGGCTTGGTTATTAACTGGGAGTAACTCATGTAAGGACTCCAGAGAATATGAGATTACGTCTGGGACCTGTGGAAGAGTGCTCAGCCAGGTTTTGTAGGCTGATGGGTCTTTGGCAGCTGAGAAGAGAAGGTCCGGCTCTGTGGTTTGGCCCCCCTTTATTTCTGTGAATCTGCAGAGAGGGGACAGGATTATTTTTGGTGTTGATCGTTTATGTCCAAACTCGGTCACTGACGTTTTGTTTTGTTTTGTTTTATTTGTTAACATTGTATTATTCTGGGGATATTTGTCGTACAGTCTGCAGAATGGGCCCCTGTGGATTCTTGGGACACTATCGCTCAAGCTTAGCCAGATACAAACGTGACCAATACATGACAAATACGTACATACACACGCATGCACTACAAACAGGCCTCAGAAAGTGCAAAGTTGTACCTTGAAATGTTCGTGTTTTCATAGATTGATATAGTACTGGCTGGGTATGAGAGAATATTGTGGAGACATGCATTTGGCTTTGTTTATGTCATTATAAACACCGTACTACTGTATTTGATAATACATAAAATACGGGAAGCTTTTATTGTGGCGTGCATGCATTTTATGTGTGCTACAGGAGAAATAGCAATAATGGTACATTCTCTGGTCTGTGGAGCCATTATTATGTAAATATCTCCATAATAATACAACTTACAAAAAATCCAACAACCTAGATTGGCATGAAAATCATACAATTTATCTACAGTATGAAGGCCAATGTGTTCAAAACGGAAATGCGAACCAAACACCTGCCAACTGACCTCATAAAAGGTCAAGTGCTAACCTGTTGATATGAACATATTATGGAAGAAAATTTGGCATCTCAAACGAAGCTTTTTCTGGCCATTCAGAGCCTTTAGGTTTTGTGTTACATTTCTAAAGGCATGAATCTCCCTTCATTACAACATTCAACACATTATTGTACCTTACAATACTCTGTCTCTGTCTCTGTCTCTGTCCTTGTCTCTCTCACTCGCTCTACAATTCAAAATTTTTTTTACTCAGGACACATGTTGCATGTGTCGGCAATTTTGTTGTATCTATTTATGTGTTGTTCTCTCTCTCTCTCTCCCCCTCTTGTTGTATTTGAGTTCTTTCCCTTGTATAGATGTATCATTTATAGACCGGCGTCCCTTTTTTTTTATCTTTGTGGTGTCCATATTTCGCAATTCAGTCGTGAGTAGTTTGATGGGAATATTTTTTTGAGAGTTTTTCGGGGTGGTGTGGAAAAAATGCATAATAGAAATTTGTTGTGGAGCATGAAAAAGAAACATGAAAATTTTCTGAAGTCCTAAATGCATGTATATGTTGCTCTTGCAGTGATTATTTCATCTCCCATTTCCCGCATCTGTTCATCTCGAGCAGAGATATTAACAAACTCTTAACACTAGACGTGTAAAAAAATGCAACCACATAACCAATGTTTGTCATGCTGAATACATGACGCAATTTCTTAATATCGAAACACTTGTATCCTTGCATTGCAGACGATTTGAGATCAATGCAGGTCACATAAGTGGAACAGGTTTCTGTTTACACATCGATGTCGTTGGATCGTTTTTGGTTTTGGTGTTGTTTTGTTTTTCCTGATCATACTGCACTCAACGTTATGGACAATTCTTCACCCCGATGGACTTGGAATCTAGGACAAAGAATCTGTTCTGGGACCATTAACATGAAGGAGTCACCTGACAAAATGGCTTATGAAGTTTGGGCACTTGCACTGTAATGTTGATAATTCAGGATGAAGCCTTCACCTGTCACTGAAGTGGCTGGAGAAGGATGACTTGCTCTCTGACTTCTCAATGTCTTTCTTGCAGTGTTTATATTCAGCTTTCACGCTCCCAGCATGCATGGTGGCGGACGCCTCTACATCCAGGCACAACTGCACCTCCTCCACGCTGAGGCCCTCCAGGCTGGCCTGACACTGCCTGATGCTGGTTATGGAGTGGACTGTTCCTCCAAGAGTCACCTGAAATCACAAAGGAAAATATTCTATCTCACTCAGGTACGGAGCTGCTTTCTTACAGATATGTTACTACACGTTTTGCACACCTTTGTGATGTAATGGGTGCCAAAATTGTCGATCAGTTTGTAATATCGCTGTTTGTTTTCGGGACTGTAGATTTTAGGAAGACTTTTCACTGCTTTGTTGAATTCTCTGTGCAACTTGGGACTGCCAGACACTCTGTAGCTGTTTCCAGTGACAAGCAGGACAGAAAAGAAAAGAATAACCAACATGAAAAGTGAATGTGTTGACCACGAGTCACATGTATGATCTACGTTCTCTTACCTGTAGTACTGGCAGCTCATGCTGTGGCTGGTGAAACTGAACTTATCGTCCTTCGTCTTCCCCATGGAGTATTCAGCCATTTTAGATTGAGTACCAGCAAGCATCAGTGAGCCACTTTTACCTTTGCAATCAACATCAAGATTGAACTTCCAGTTGTTCTCCACCATGGAGGTTGCGGAACTGAGGAGAGACTCGCTGGATCTATGGACTTTACTAGACACTTTCATGGTGCAGACCTGGTTTGGTCTCCAGTCCACCACACTTAGGGGGAGCTTCTGCATTTTGTTCTCCAAATAGGGGTTGGTGCATAAGGTGCAGGTATTGTCCTTATTTTTCCATTTGTTCATGTCAATCACGTAGGCTCCTTTGCGTTGCATTTTGGTGATGTCAAATCCTTCCCCTGCCAAGTTGGTGCCAGGAGCAAATTCTGCTGCTTTGCATTGGCCTGCTGTCCCAACAGTGCATGATTGATGCGTACAAGGAGGGAGGAAGAGCATGAAGCCGAGACTCAGGCAAGCACTCAGCGGAAACATGTTGGTGGGTGATGGCTCCAAACTGGTGACTTCTCCTAATACAGAGATTAGAGATGAACAAAGATCATCTCTGAGCAAATATTGGTCGTAGCGCAATGCAACAAATAGCTCTTGACAGTCGGGTGCTTCCTTCTGTTACGTCTGCCGTGGCACAGCTCCACGGCTCCACAGCTCCACGGCTCCACAGCTCCAGTCAGTCTCTGTGTACGTCCACAGTGCTTACAGTTTTTGAAATATTTTGATTTTGGCACAGATCTTTTCATAGGTTTAGGTTTCAGGGGGTTTTTTTTATCACCCAAAGGCACGACTGTGCACTAATCATACCCGGCCAATAAATTCTGATTCAGATTTTCTGATAACATGTACTTACAGGCTAATATTTCAGGGTTAACCTCGGTTTAAATCCCTTACAGAAAGTTCCGTGTCAAGGAGGTCAACACATTCAAATGCAGAGAAAGAAGGTTTGAATACAAGCAAATCAACACACGTACCTTTGTCTCGCCTGTTGGTGCGACCCGTGTGACTGTGAGTTAATATGTGAGAGCTGTGAGCCGAGGAGGTGAGTGGGTGAGATGACAATGGTCTTCAGGAGAAGAGGGGGAAAATCGTTTTGACAGTTTGGTGGTGTTATCTGGGGGGAGGAGCTGGTGGTCTGTAAGGCAAGCTCACGCAATACATCAGCGCTTAAGTGGGGGACGATTTCCAGTCAAAAACACAGCGAACACCGCAGGGCTCTCAGTTCTCTGAAGTGGTGGGGGGCTGTGGTCTCAATGCAGAGGAAATTAATGATCAGGTCGTGCTATGACAGCTACTTGTAATTATAACTATTGTAATTTTAAAGTGGAGTTGGTCTCAGCAAATACAATCCAATTAATGAAAAAAAGATTAAAAAGAGTACAATGAATGTGGTTACATAATACACCGAAACTAAGTTGCAGCCGTCCAACAGTAAAGACAACAGTGAAGACAAAATGACAGACAAACCAAAGATTGAACTGTCATTGGATGAGTTCGGCACCATTGTCACCCAGCAAACATTTTGTGATGATGGAAATCATTAAGAATCATCATTAAGGTTTTTAAAGGGTGGGAGGAAAGCAGAGACCCAGAGGAAACCCACGCAGACGTGCGGAGACGATGCAAACCACACACGCAAGGGGGCCTCTCTCGGTGCGGTCTGGATTTCAACTCTTCTAGATCTTCTATTTGTCAGACAAAGGTGGCTAAATATCTCTTTCTTCTAGATGCGTTTGGTATCGTTTTGTGAAGATTTAGCCTGAATGCACCATTATATATTTAGTATATTTGGAAACTTGAATTCAAAATAAAACTTTATGAAGGTGAACTCAGAATTTAAGAGGTTTACATTTACGCTAATATCAGCAAATGTGTAAAATGTACATTAAATTCCCAGTGTTGAATGAATTTGACCAGCACCTGTGAGTGAGTGAGTGAGTGAGTGAGTGAAATCTAGTGAGT
>OMNV01019743.1:214912-227176 GCA_900303265.1 Brotula barbata
ATGATAAATATAATTAATTATATTGGCAAGTTCTTTGCCAGTTTTTAGAATATAGAAGTAATTATAATATAACATTATAATATTTTACTTGAAATACAGCATTAAATGTGCTACTTTATGCTGTTCACTTACTGGCTGACAAGTCCATTTTTTTTTTTTTTTTTTTTTTTATTAAACAAGCTTGCTTCATGCATTAAGCCGTTTCCCCTCAAACACAACATTTGGATGTTTTTGGTGCCACACTATCTGTCCAAATGTACAAAAACATTCACAGTTCTCAGCCAAAAAATGAGATGTGACGTTATTTTCTTATTAAGATGAAGCTTGAATAATCCAGGTTCTCGTGTGTTTATATTGTTACTTTTTCATTGACCGTGTCACATAAATATGGTTGATCAGCCAGTAAGGGTTTCAGTGGTTTATTTGACACCCTTTCTGCTCTGCAGAGGACACGCGTTTACTGACAGTTACACAGAGAAGGGGCGGACTTGAGAAAAAACAGGAATGAATCCCTCTGACCTTCGACATATTGAAAATGTAATAGTTGTCGTATGTGTGCTCTGATGCTCATGAATGTGTTGCCACTGTATTTCATTTCGTACCCTCGAGTAGCTGCTATAATTAGATGACACGGTGAGCATGGTTTTTGTCGTAGAGCTAGAGCTTTTGTTTGGTGATGACATTTTGCACTTGTTTCCCATTTCAACAGTCACCGCTCCCCACTAGTTGCCAATCCTGTCACCTCAACTTCATCTTGCCAAATTATTAACATCTGAGGTGTTGCACATCCTCTGCATCCTGTGTTAACACTGACTCACAAATGAAGAAAAAATTTCACAGTCTTTGTCACGCTCACCAGCCTCAGACTGCACCCCGCCCCTTCCTTGCTGAAGAGTCAGATGTGCCTCAGTCTAACACCACGATTATTATCTTGTATGACCACATTACGAAGTACAAGCTGAAAATAATAATAAGTATCGCTGGCCACTGAGTGGAGCTGAAGTATGCATGACAGTAGCTGTAAATCACAAACTGATGTCTCACGGGCTAATGTTCGCTTGTTCACTGTAACCACATGGCATGCCACTCTTGCAGGGGTTTTTAGACTATTGGGTAGTGATGGGGCATGGGATCGTGTTTGGGTGGGCAAGGGGCGGCGCCACTAAAAGAAAATGACAGAGATAAGAGGCAATATAACACAATCAGATAAACTGCACTGTTTAATGTTTTCAAAAGGGCTTTGGATCAAAGTGAATTACAATAATGAAGTCCATATAAATACTGTAAATAAATGTATGTAGATTATATCAACATACAGTGCAAACGATGTACCCTAATTAATTTTTGATACATTCATACATAACAGTAAGTTAAAGAAAAGAAAAATAATAACATTTGGATTTAATCTGTTGTATGTAATGTGATGCTCTCTTTCAGAGCCAAAGTGGAACATGAAAGCAGACTGAGTCTTTTGATTCATATCAAAAAGGGGTTTGCCTCAATATTTCCATATGTATATGACCAACACGGGTGGGGGGAGGGCTGTAATTGGTTTCAGCGCCATTGTAGAACTGTTTGTTATTTTGAGACCCTAATTACGAATGCTATTGATCATTTAGATGTAGGCATTTTTTAAGACTTTTGTGACCATCGTGGGGAACACTGCGGGCATGTGAATACCTCGTGACTACCACTGGTCTATCTATGCATAATCAGACATGTAACATGTAAGAGTGGAGTGGATTTGTGTTGTCAAATGGGTGTCTCTGATGTCCTCAGCAATCTGGTCCACTGTAAGAGAGGGTTTCACTCCAACATCCTGGGTTTAACAATTCTCAGGGTGCTCTAACAGTAGCTGTAACATCCCAGGCCTAACTTTGCTGTCTGAAACATGGCTGCGAGAAATCCCAGCCACCCTCTCCTGCCGTCTTTGGCATCTCTGTCTAGCTCATGAATGGAATAACAGCCATAACGGAGAGGCTAGGCAGAGAGGTCAGGCAGAGTGCGAGTGTTTCTCTGAGAACCATGTTTCAGAAGTGGAACTAGGCCTAAAAAATCAGTCTTTGTTCTTTGTCTGTATGTTCAATGAATATAGCAATGACATGATGTATGGAAACATTACTAACAAAAGCTGTTTTTTTAATAACACAGGTGCCGGATAGCCTGTTAATGACTTATTTATAATGGATTATCTGTTCAAAATGTTATTTACTGATTATTAAGACTACTGTTATCCTGTAGGAAATTGCTCCTAATAATGACACTGGTTTATGTGTACAGATAATGATAATGAAGGGAGCTCTCTGGAGGGCCTGTCTGTTATCATGTCATCATATCTGCAATCTCATGACATTTTTAATACACAAAGGCGTGGATGTGGCTCCATCTGGCGGCTGTTCTTCACACTCACGTAGCCATACTGCAGCCAAATGAACTCATTGACAGTGCAGACTGTCAGCACTGGTATGCACTTTTGCTTGAATTCGGAGACTACATGTATACCCACACGTGCATAAACTTGAATATCATTCGTGCAAAAACGGTTTATTGTTACTGAGTTAAATCCATATTTTCTCCCGTTGCACTGACAGGGTGATTGCATCCCCAGTTTGCCTCATTGTCCAGTCGGTGTCCTTGCAGAGTGTGACACTGTTTGTCGCACTCTGTTCCACATCAGTATCCTGTGTAACAGACAGACAGGCTCTCACACTCCTCAGTCTCCAGCAACGATTGTGCAATAAACTGAAGTCTATTTTTTGAAACCACCCACAAGCCACCGCATTTGTCTTGTTTCGTGTGTAAGATGGATATGACTATCAGGTTCCTGAGGTCGTAGGTGTTAGTGGCAGGGTTTACCCTAGATGGATCACCTTGGGCCATTTTCCAATTTTTAAAATCTGGATTAGAACTGGCCGTCATTCTCTTTTTTTTCCTGTAAGGATCACAAAGTTTGTCCCAGTTTTTCAAAACCTCTTTAGAATCAATAATGCTGATAGAGATATTGTGGCGTAAGGATTTAAAAATCTGACATTGAGCGCTTTCAATAGCACTCAATGTGTCCATCTGCTGGACAAACTATGTTATAGCTTTATGTTTGGTTAAACAATGAACCAATCTCCATCTGAACACTTAAGCACTGTTCTTAGGACATGAATCTTTTAATGATCGTCAGAGAAATAAATGTTAAATGCAGCATTTCTCATTGGCCATCCAGCTAGTCCATCAGGCTAGAGTGGAAGTGGTGGTGGCCAGTCAAAGCTCTCATCTTAGGGCTGAGGATGAGTGTTGATATAAGGATGATAGTTTTATATATATATATGTTACATAAAATCAGTAATTTATGTTTTAGAAATCGATTAATTGTGGAGTACAGATTTATTTTCAAGTCATTCCAACAAAAAGTGTGTGCTCAACATTTAGGCAATCAGGTCTCATTCTAGCCCTCAAGATGGGATCAAGATGGAATAGCCAGACTTTTTCTTAAAGAATTGAAAAATACAAATGTTGCATTCAGTCCAAAGTGAAGGTTGGATTGGATTACGTAATCCGGATGAAGTCTTCAGGATCAGAAACCTTGTTGTTTTTAGATTGGAGATGAATTCTGTCAGATAACTTTTAAAAATCGGCCCCCGTTGATCACAGGGCTAAAAATATCCATAGATGTGAACTGGAGTTTGAATGAACTTTACAAACATACATAAGGAAAATCTTCCAAATCTCAGTTCTCCAAGGCAAATTTTAAGAGGAAGAACAGTTTTACTCGCCGCTGATTTAGGGTGTTTAACAAACTGCAAACTGCGTTGATCTATTACCCCTGACACAAGGAAGTCGGTCTCTTCTTGCTGAAATTCAAATTCCTCATATACAGAGCGGCATTACTGATGATTTGATTTGTCCTTCGTCATTCCCCCATCATATTGTGAGTTAGCGTTGACTGCTGGTTGACGATAAGTATAAAGACTTCTTTAATTAGTTTGTTCAAAAGATTTCTCTTTTTACGTTTCATTGTCATAACCGTACCAGTCTATAACACCAAAAGTGCACAGCACACCGAATAAAAGCTTTAAAAAGCAATGTCCTAACTTTCTTGTCAACATTTAAAAAAAAGAAACTTGTTTTATGTTAAAGTGGAACGTGTAACGTTGTGAACAGTGATGCTAAACTGAAGACCTTGACTCCTGCCACCTATCCAGTGTTCAGCTTAATTGAATTGAATTGAGAGTGGCTACGGTTCAGGTTTAGCAGTTTAAGCAGTAAATCAGCAAAATCACACAAATTAAGGGAAAGGATAAGAGAGTTATATGCATGATTAAAAAATAAAGTGCCTTCAGAAAGTATTCGAACTCTCTTTACTTTTCCCACATGTTGTTAGGATACAGCTTTGTTCCACAACGTTTTAAATTCATTTTAGATCAACATAAACACAATCTAAACCGTTTTGCAAATGAATTGAAAAATAAAATAAGTAAAACCTGAAATGTGACATTTACATGAATCTTCAAAACCGCCAGATAATTTACCCCAGATGAATCTTGTTTCCCCGGATCACCGTTGTGATGTTTCTACACTGTGGTGTCCATACATACATCAGAGCAAAAACCAAGTCATGAGGTCGAAGGAATCATCTTTGTAGCTACGAGAAAGGGTTATGTCAATGCACAGATCTGGGGAAAGATACAAAAAAACCCCTTTTGTTGCATTGAGAGCCCCCTAGAATAGAGCCTCCAGCTCCCATTATTCTTAAATGGGAGCCTGTGGTCAATCATCGGTAAAAGGCATATCACCTCCTGATTGGTGTTTGCCGGAAGGCACCTAAATGAGTTCTCAGATCACGAAAAAGTAAGATTTGAAGGAGAGACCTCCCACTTCCAACTTCATCTCTCACTTCCTCCACGTCACGTAGTGATGTACTTTTAATGTAACCCTGTCTCTGAGTTCTCACTCTGCTAGCAGTGTGTTAGGTGCACGGCAGAAACTCTTCGATTCCGAACCGTATCCACGTCACTCCCAGGTAGGCCTGCAGCATTACTCTCCACAATTCCGTGCTGTCCATTTAGACACATTCAATGACATTGACTTGAATATTGGATAGGCAGCAGGACTCAAGGACTCAAGGTTTTCAGTTTACCATGACTGTTGTGTTAGACATGATGAGATTCTCTCCTGTCAATGAATCTTGTACGCTCCTGGAACAGGCATGGTTTCCTTTCGCAAGTAATATAACGAGAGAGAGACTATTTCCATTAGTTTAGGTAAAATTAAGGCCTGCTCTAAAAAGAGTATTAACTTAGATGCTTTGATTTTCAGTCAGCTCACTTGATTTGGACCTGGACCTTCATCTGGGCTTTGAGTCCAGTATGGTATAGTTTTGAGCTTTAATGAAATAAATGCATGTCCGTGGATCTGTGAAAATCATCAAGAAATGGTTATGCGTGTGTTTGAATGTGATAGTGTTGCTGAGAGAGAAGCTGTGTAGCTCTGTTGCTCTCTCTGAAGGATGTGGTGTAACTGCTACTTCCTTTTTAGATTGCAGTGCAGTTCTTGAACGTATGAAACGTAACTTAACCGCGGCTCTGTACCTGCTGCTGAAATTAATTAATGCTGTTGTCTTCAACATTTATTTGCATGCATGACTATTATACAGTAGGTAAAACACAGAGTCCCAAACTGAAGAGGGAGAGGAGGGCCGAGCGTGCCAGTCTCTGACTAGAGGAAGCACTTATGAAAGCCTTTAGTTCCTCTTTTCTGAGCTTTCCTATGTTGTCTGGTTCGGCCGTATCGTTGGCTTTGTTTCAACATGATAAAACGGATCAAAATAATTACAGCCCACATTATTTTGGGCTTCATTGGAGGTTTGTCACGCCCTGTCTTGTCAGTTTCAACCATAATTAATCCCTGCTTCTTTATCCCAATAAATAGTTCACCATGTCCAGGAAGGTTGTGAGGTCCAGTAAGTTCCGTCACGTCTTTGGTCAGGCCATGAAAGCCGACCAATGTTACGATGACATCCGCATCTCCCAGATGACATGGGACAGCAACTTCTGTACTGTGAACCCCAAGTTTGTGGCCATGATTGTGGAAGCCAGCGGTGGAGGGTCCTTCATGGTGTTGCCCCTGAACAAAGTGAGTCTTACTACCATGTTTGGATATGTAGCCTCACGATTTAAACATCGTCAAGCCTGATCACACATTCAGCTGAATGAGGAAGTTTTTGCATGTCCACACGTCACTCACACTGCTGTTGAAATGTTTTCACCATATTTGGAGTGCTTCAGTGTCAATGCAGACAGGGCAGGATGTGGCCTCTGCGCCGTTATTCTGCAGTTGCTTATGTAAAGAAAAACAGGTTGAGTGCAGTTATTTTATTCTATACCTTGGGTGAAGATGTCACTTGCAAAACTTTGCAATGCTGATGGAATTCTGTACATGCTTAAATTTCATACCTGATTATAAATGTGAAGACTAAAGTCATCTGGAAACTTAATATATCTAACTATGTAAAAATATGTACTAGATATACTAAATTGATAGAAAATTGCTTAAAACCCCTTAAACTCTAAAGTTACTGCCAATATATCAGAATACATTTTTGGGAACTCTGCCTAACATGATCACTTCTTGAATACAGAGAAGATTAAGGGAACTTTAAAATATCCAGAACTTCAAGAGCAATGATTACTAGTGAATGGATTTTTTATGCCATCTCTGCACATACATATACTCAATTTTGAATGGAACACTAATGTGAAAAGGCCCATTTATTCATAATCCCTTAGATATCCCTGAACTGTTCGCTTTACAATGGACTAAATTACCCATCCATTAACCAGTGTTTAAAGAGTTAACTTGCAGGGGAAGTCACTGTGCCCTGAACTGTAGTGCACAAATCAAAAATAACCCAATTCTTCAAACAATATCTGCTCTGTTCAATATGCTAGTAAAATGCTTGTATGACGAGGTTATATCTTTTACAGAATAGCTCAACGTGATCGAGATAAGATCACTATTTTGGAGTGCAGGCACATTTGGGGCAATTTGAGGACTGATGGGGAGGGCATCTAGACCTCCTCTGTAGCCCAGTTAACCAATATGAGGAGTGTTTGGAAGCAGAGCTATAGAATGTGTATCAGCTGAACATTAATTTTCCCGTCCCACCTGTTTTTTCTGCCTATTCCCATTACATCATCACTATGTTTTGCGCTCCTGATAGACGCATGTACCATCCCTCTTCATCTTTCTCTGTGCAGACAGGACGTATTGACATGAGCCACCCTACCGTGTGTGGCCACACAGGCCCAGTCCTGGACATTGAGTTTTGTCCTCACAATGACAACATCATTGCCAGTGGTTCTGAGGACTGCAGTGTCATGGTAATGTGTGCCAGTGTCATAGATGTACAATGCATTCACTCTAATCTTTGTTACAATTATTAGTACTTATATTGATATGAAATTCAGTGTCCAACTGTCATCCATGATGTTTGATAGATTTGGGAGATCCCGGACAACGGGCTGACCACATCTCTCACAGAGCCTGTTGTCAAACTGGATGGTCACTCCAAGCGTGTTGGCATCGTGAATTGGCATCCCACCGCCCATAATGTGCTGATGAGTGCAGGTAATACACCCAACCCAGCAAGAATGCAGGATGATCTGAAGCTACGTTTGTGGGATGAGATTAATTAATCCCTGAGGTAACCATCAATGGGTCCATCTTCATGAAGTTTTATTTCAACATGCATTGAAAAGCCCAAAGTTTCCAATGATACCAAATACATCACAAAGCAAAATCTGTATAAAATGATATCCAACACATCTAGAAGTAAGAAAATATTTTGGGGCAAAATTGTCATTGTTTAAAAAAGTAATGGTTAGCCTACTGTAATTTTAGTAACATATTTATTCTAATTATCATAATTTATATTTATATTTGGAAATTTGGACCTTTTCTACACGATTAATGGAATGATATGATGAGGAATGAGGAATGATATGTTGCGAATCTTTATTGACATGCCTTTGACTTTGCTCATTCTGACGACCGATTGCCTGCTGAAGATGTTGTGGAGACTTTACCAGCTTATCTCTGCTGCACCACACAGGTTGTGATAATATGGTGATCCTGTGGAATGTGGCCCGTGGGGAGGAAATGGTGAGGATCGACGTACACACTGATGTAATCTACAGTGCCTGCTGGAACAGAGACGGCTCCATGATCCTCACATCCTGCAAGGACAAGATACTCAGGGTGATGGACCCACGGAAGGGTAAAGTCCTCTACGTAAGTAATCTTGTAATCAGAGTAAAATACAACATCAACTCATTTATGCAATCATGGACATATTACTTATTCTATTCATGGTCACCATAAATACTGTACTTTTGGTTGTTTGTTTCAGTTGGTCAATCCATATTAGTTTAAGACTGCATTTTGTTGGCAATACACATTATTTGTTTCACATTTGTCTGCATAATATATGCTAGATTAATCATGATGACACTGATTCTGACATTTCCCTAAAAAGCCACAATTTTGATTTGATGATGCAAATCTGTAAGATAGATGTTATGCTCCTCCTCACACAAACATATGTCACAAATCAGGAGAAGGAGAAGCCTCATGAGGGCTCTCGGCCGGTTAGGGCGGTGTTCGTGTCAGACGGGAAGATCCTCAGTACTGGCTTCAGTCGCATGAGTGAGAGACAGGTGGCACTGTGGGACCCGGTGAGTGTCCATTTCCCGGATGTTTGAGTTGCTCTCCATCCTCTTCTTTTCCACCAAGAAGCACATATAACCCATCTTCCATTGTATCTTTTAACAGAAGAATTTTGGAGAGCCCCTGACCCTACAGGAACTGGACACCAGCAGTGGCGTCCTTCTGCCATTTTTCGACCCAGACACTGGCGTCTTCTACCTCTGTGGCAAGGTCAGAGCTGTATAAATAAATATAAATCACCCTCTCACGTCACATACATGCAGCTGACATTTTTGTTCTCTTCTTCATCGCAGGGAGACAGCAGCATCCGTTACTTTGAGATAACAGACGAAGCTCCTTACGTCCACTACCTCTCTATGTACAGCAGCAAGGAGAGCCAAAAGGGCATGGGATACATGCCCAAGAGAGGCCTGGAGATCAACAAATGTGAAATTGCAAGGTTAGATAGTGATATTCATATTTCTATACAAGGCCGTTTTGTATGCCCGAATCCAATATCTTTCTACCTCCAGGTTCTACAAACTGCATGAGAGGAAATGTGAGCCTATAGTCATGACAGTGCCCCGTAAGGTAAAACGTCTTACATCAGCTTCATTTAAGGTTAAGATTCATTTGTGAAGTCTCATCATAACCTTTTCTGCCTGTGCAGTCTGATCTGTTTCAGGAGGATCTGTACCCAGACACCATTGGTCCCGAGCCTTCAGTGGAAGCCGACGAGTGGTTTAGTGGAAAAGCTGCTCCGCCTAATCTGATCTCTCTGAAAGATGGGTTTGTGGCAACCACCAAAGCCAAAGAATTCAAAGTTCACAAAAGTCTCCTGAAGACTACACCCGCGTCTGTGGGGAATCCGCAGGAGAACAATGGGGTGAGGAAGGCACCGACCAGCTCTTGATGTGATAAAAAGCCATCGGTGTTATACACCAGGCTGCACTGATTACTGGTTAGAATGACTTCATCAAACAGGAAATTGCTGTTCTGACTCTTATCCGCCATCTGTCTCCTAGGAGGTTCAATCCTTAAGGAAGGAGGTGAAGGAGCTCAAACAAACCATGGAGGAGTTGACCAAGCGCGTGAGGGAGCTGGAGAGCAAGCATTAAATTAGAAGAATTTGATGAGGAAAAGGAAGTCCAACGCAGAAAAATTGAGGGGGTGTGGCGTAAAAGCTTAAACGCTTAATTTTTGCTGGAAACTTGGGTTTTGTTTATTTGGTGTATCTGATCAAATTTTTAAGTCATGTTTTAATATATGCTTTTAGTTTAAAATAAAATCTTACTACACAAAAACTGTGAAAAAACACTTGTGTCAGCAGAATAAAGTTTTAATCGTTTATACTCATCAGAATACAAAATGAGAAGCAAATCAGACTTGTTACAGCTAAAAATTGATAAGAAATGTAATTTGGACAAATTGTCAGATAAACATACCATGCAAGCGCTCTGAGGTCTACTGAGGTATTCAGTTCTTTGGTACAAATCACAAAGCTTGTAGAGAGTCATGGATTCATATACAATATAATAACATCAGTTGAAACTAAAAGATGCACACAAGATGAGCCACCTGAAGGGACTGTTCAATCACTGTGGCGATGTAACAGATTTGCAGGTCCAGTGTGACATCATCTTCAATCAGCTCCACTGATACAAACAGATTTATGATTGCATGCTCATAAAATTCTAGGAGCCATAATGTTTGTTGTTAAACAGCCGAGCCTTCCACTCTGGACAGCCCTACAATAAAATGCCTCACTCATACATCTGTAGCTTATGTACAGCAGTTTTACTAAGAATAGAAATGATAAAAATCAGTTATGTTTACAGTAATGTCCTCATATTTTTCACCAAATGACCCCCTATTAGGCTGGAAAGAGCTGCAAGATAGTCTATATTAAAGAGTATATTACATGTTGACAGAATCCTGTTATGGTGCTTAAACTACAGGGAGATATACTGTATAGCTTATGAGTAGTGATTACAAAACAGAAAGGAAATGCATCTTGACAAATCACTCAACCCTATTTCCAAAGTTTCTATGATACCGATTAAGAAAAAAAATGAAGGGATTTATTAACAGACTGGTGATTTTTCTGGTAATTATGGAATTTTAAAACAATCTTTGTGCAATAAGAAAAAATCCAATTTTGAGTTGTCGCTGTAATATGTTCTGAATTATTATTATTATTTTTTTACAATTTCATTCTTTTCGCAAATCGTCAGCACCATTACCAAAGTTTCTATAGCTATGAGATACAGTATGTCAATGTGGATTTTCAGGATATGCAACCAGAATGATGTTCATGCAGCTTCGTTAAAGAGATTGGATTTTTTTTAATGGAAAATGCAATTTCACTGAAGCAATTAAAAATGTAACAGGGATTGAAAAAGGGATTTATTAACAGACTGATAATTTTTCTAGTAATCAGGGGATTTTGAAATGAACCTTATCATGTTGAATTTCAGTCGCAAATTGGTCTGAAAAATCTCAATTAGATTATTTTCCCAAATTGTTCAGCCCTGATCCCTATCACCTGTGTTGCTGCAGCCCAGGCATTACATCACCCTCACTTGTTTCTCTTAAACACCAGTCGCCTTCACTTCAACACTAGACATAATTTTTGCCCGGTGCAGAAGCACTGTTGCTGTAGTACTTGGCGGTTCCACCTGAGCTTCCAGAGCTGGGCCTGCTGGAGCAGCACAGCAGGCCTCCACCCAGGAGCAGCAGAGCGCCTGCCGCCCAACCCACAAAGATACACATTCCCAGCTCCTTCTTCTGGGATGCAAGCACCAGGGGGTTGTTAAATTCTCGGATGACTATGTGAGCTGACCAGCTGACGGGGATGATCACCAGCAGGCCGGCCACCAGCAGACCGATCCCGGCCACCAACCTGATTTTGGGCTTTGCATCTTCGTTCTCCACGCAGGTAGTGAAGTCAGCACCGGCAAAGAGTATCATGAGACTGAGCGAGGTGACAAGGCAGCTGATGATCATCATGGCGCGGGCGGCCTGAAGGTCAGAGGGCAACACCAGTAGGGAGTCGTAGCTCTTGCACTGCTGCTGTCCCGTACTCTGCACTACACAGCTCATCCACAGGCCCTCATGAGAAACCTACAATCACACACGCACACACATACACAGAGTGAGCCTTTTTACCTATCGACATCTTAGGCTCCAATAATTTGTCAGAATATGTGCAATGGAAGAATGACAGAATTCACACTTTCATTTAGCTGGTGAAGCGTTTGGTAGGTTGAAGCCTGCATGGCAAAAATGGCTCTTATGGATAGATAGATAGATAGATAGATAGATAGATAGATAGATAGATAGATAGATAGATAGATAGATAGATAGATAGATGAGAGAGAGAGAGAGAGGAGAGAGAGAAGAGTAGATAGATAGATAGATAGATAGATAGATAGATAGATAGATAGATGTTTTGGACATCACCTCTGAATTTCGATAGGTTTAACAATGGCTTAATATTTTACCTGTGAGGTGACAATATTAGATCCAATGAAGGAGGACCCTTTCCACCGTGGGACAACGCAGCTTACG
>OMNV01019744.1:0-18847 GCA_900303265.1 Brotula barbata
TATTATAGGGTAAACTTCGCCGTGACAAATCCTGCCGCAGGGTGGCGCTACTTTGTAATTTTACATTGCTCTGGACAGTTTGGAAAGGAGAGGACGAGCAAAGACATACAATCTATCTATCTATCTATCTATCTATCTATCTATCTATCTATCTATCTATCTATCTGTCTATCTATCTATCTATCTGTCTATCTGTCTATCTGTCTGTCTGTCTGTCTGTCTGATTCCTATTCTCCGTGTTACAGTACTCTGTTTGGACAGTTTCTTGGCAACATGATACCGTAAAAATAATCTATATTCATATTTGCTGTAACCTCTTAACCTCTGTCACTCTGAGATGACCACTAATGGGACCATAGTGATAAACTCAGTGATTTATTTTACAATAAATTCTAGGGAAATGTCCAAAGTTTCTAAAGATACCATATATATCAGGATGCATTCTGGAGAAATTTGTCTAAAATTATATGGAACTCATCTAGAGGAAAGAGAATTGTAAGGGAAATAAAAATGCCAGTGCTTGAAAAAGTATGGGTTATAATGGGTTTTTTTGTATCAGAACTCGAGAAAATGTGGCATTTGCAGTGCCTTTTCTACAATGTATAGTCCATATGAAAACGCATTAAATGTATTCAAAGTCCTTAAGGAGTTTGAATACATTAAGGAGTTAAAATGCACCTCAGCTACAAAAGCTAAGAAGGTAAGCGTTAGTTCTGAGGGAACAGTTTATCATAATTCAAGTTTTGCATCAGAGAATGTCAGAAAATGACATTGATCATTAATTTCCCTTGTATTCATTTTGATTTATGCTCAATAACAAGAGAATGTTTATTATTCTAGGATCCTCTGTTTGACACAATGGTGCAAGCACAAAATTAAGTTTATTAAGGCAAAATTAAGAATATGCACTCAATGTTAACACACTGCCACTGCAATGTAGCTTAAAAAAACTCTTCTCAGTGTTCTGTATGGTAATCAATCTAATGAGTTATTTACGTAGTAACTTAAGTCTACCGCTGGGAGATGGGGTCCAGCCCATATACTGGCACTGATTATATATGTGTATATTTATGTGAATTGTTTATTCAAATAATGAATAACATATATTCCATTTCTTTATTCTCAAATATTTGTTTTGTTCTTAACAGGATTAGGCCAATATTTGTTTTTATACTTTTTCTGACTTTCAGAATTCTGAATTTATTGTGAGAATTGTGACATTTGAATATTAACAAAATTATCAGAATGTCTTTTTTTTTTAATCTTGGCCCCAATCTTCTTCTATAATATTGGTGTCAGCCAAGAAAAAATGTTTGAAAAATGTCATTTGGGACAGGCAGCAGGCCTGGATTCATACAGGCATGGACTCTAAATGGACTATAAATTAAAGTCAGGAGTCCCTGATGTAGCTCATCAGAAATGGACTTGGCCAGTTGACAATGAAATGCATGTGGGTCAAATCAGGGAAGGCAATCTATTTGGAGCCAAACAGTGATGGATGGCAGCTGTCAGAGGAAAATAAGTTTCAGAGAGATTGAGAGAGAGACAGAGAGAGATATCAAAACTGGAAAGCTGCAAAAATAAGTTCAACTCAGACTTTGCTGATTAATATCATGTGCCTCGGATTAAAATGTTTTTAATTCAGATTTACATTTCAGGCTGTGTCATCTGGACCGTGCTGATGTGGTGTGTTAGTCCAACAAGGCTTTTATTCTGCTTTGCATTGTACTTACCAAGAAATAGTATGTAGACAAGTGTGTGCATGTAGTGTGTGTGAATGTGTGTGTCTTATTACAGAATTAGCAGTAAGGACATCTGAAAGTTATTATAGGTGTGACAGCACTGTGGTTACAAAGTGCAGGATGGTCCTGGTGATTAAATCAGCTGTGTTCTTACTGAAAGATAACACATCACGGTAATCCACAGTATGTACAGTATGTATCCGTTAGTGTGAAAGTGTCTTTTGAATTCAAATTTTGCCTGGAATTCCTGGAAATATTTTGTTCAAATGTTAGGATAAATATGAAAAAGCAAGAAAGCTGGTCAGCTAATGTGTGCCATAATACGAGGCAGGTTTTGATGTGCAGATTAAAAATATCAATAGAGATTAGACTGAAGATCAGGGTCTAATGTTAAAATCCTAAAACTTATCTTATATCTGATTTACTTCCTTTATTAGTTGTTTTTTTTAGATTTCCTGTCGATGACATCACGTTCATGACTTTGTGTAGGTTCTTTGTTTCAGCTAAATTTTACCGTTGTAATAATTTTTCAGTGTAACCTCTTCAGACAAACTTAACATGCAGGTTGGAAATCTGAATATCTTTAGTTTTTAGGACTGAAGAGTCGGCTCTTAATAATTATACATGCGGTTTTGTTGTAAGGTCCATTTTACACAGCCTTGTCCTGCCTCTTAATAACAGTTACGGTGGGTTGATGAATAAACTTAACCAAAAGAACCAGCTACCAGGATTGGAACGAAATAATGCATCTCTCCATCAACGCAGTGATATCTGAAAGTTAAACTTGTGTTGAAGCACCCATTAACACCTCAATCATAATACATTGCTCATTCATAGAGTACCTCATAGCTGGTGCACACCCCCAAATACAAGGAACAAACTGCAAACGCAGGTTATTGAACTGAATGTCAGTTTCTTCAGTTCCTTCGTCACTGATTGTTATAAAATTGCGTGCAGTTGTTCCAATGCTAATGTTTCAAGTTTATCCTTGTGTATCTTTTTTTTTCGACTGTAGGCTCACATGTGCATTTGTTTGCAGATGTTTTCTGTCTATCTTGCGTCAACATGAATTTAACAGAATATTATTTTACTAAAGACAGATGGTAATATTTGTCTTAGTTCCTTTTATTTCAAGTCAACAATTAGATGAGCCGGTTACGACCAGTATATTCATCTGCAAGTCTTCAGGAAATAATCAAACCACATTCTAAATCGGTTGTGTTTAACGTACACACCATTCTGTCACGTACTTCCTGAACCCATACCCGACTGGCAGTGTTCAAATGCATCTTAGTATACAGAATTACTGGAATGGGTGTTTAGACTCGGCATTACTGTGATTGTAACTTTCAGACAGTCCCTTGTGGACAGGAGCGAGTCTGAGCCATGTCTTATTTGCACACTGTCAACACCCAAAACAGATTAAAACAGATTGAGGGGCAGGAAACACACTGTAAATGCCAGCTTTTTCAAAAATATTTCAGAACCCTATTTAGAAACTTAACGGAACAAGAGAACATTAACTGTAGTATTCATAATATTAACAATTAAGAATATTAACACCCTTAACCTACGACTGCTCTGAGACTTTTCTACAGGCAGATTGCTGTTTTAAACCGATATTTACCCCATACCAAAGCATAGCAGTAAGTCTGAGATTTAGTTACTCATGAGGTGGAAATGGCCCGTCATACTCACTGTTCAAAACTTACAGTAGAAATTCCACATGTCTGTCTCTGAGTCACAGCATATCAAAATGTTCCATAAACCCCACTCTGGCACTGCTGAACTGATAAGCCTGTATCCCTGCTGTAATCTCACCTGTAGCTGGAAGAGAGAATGAATGAGGGCCGGGTACGCCTCCAATTTACCGCTGCATTTCAGCATGACTTCATATGTCAGTGCACATTTACCTTTACAGAGTTATTGTTATGGAAGAAGAATAAACTCCACTCTGTCAAGAAGGTTGTCATCCCACTGATCTTTGGTATGTGTTTGTATGTGTGTGCGCGTGTGTAACGTGAGTCTGGATTCTTTTTGCCGTCCTGTATAGTAGTCAAGCTCCGAAAGCCAGACAGCGGCATGTTGGAACAAGTTTGATAAGGGCGGGAGTCATAATGCCTGACACATAACACTCCCCACTAAGGACACACACACCACAGCCATTTCTTCATGGCATGCAGCTCAACATTAAACACAAGGACATCCACAAAGCACATGGGAGATCTTGTTGCTCTTTCACAATCTGGCTGCGTCATTTGAATGAGGATACAGACAGAAACACCCCTAACCGTATATTTTATTATGTTGCATAGCAGCGGTTGATTGATTTAGTAAGGCAATACTTGTGATGCACTTGATGAATTTCTTCGTCTAGACATGAAGGAAAGGATAAAAGTGAGAAAAGGGTTCAGGGCGCTCATCCTGCTGGGAGGATACTGCCACTCATCTTCAGCATCTGACACGTCAAATGATGCTGAATCTTCTATGCTGTGCATACAGGTGTGTTCACATGAGCCAAACCTTAAATCATCTGTACAGGCATAACATCAGCCACTACCTTTAATAAACTAATGAACAGACATTAAAATAGCTCCAGCTCAGGGTGTGGGGGGACCATTAAACCTGGGAGAGGTTTATGAAACTGTGCCAAGGGTTCTGAAGTGTGCTGCTGAATTGCGGCCTTTGTGAGTTTAAACTAGGGTGGATTTTTTTTGCCAGAAAGGGATTGGAACAGACAGGGTCTGTGTTTAACTTGGTTGTTTGCCCATTTGAACTTGCTTCACATGTATGGCGCCACGCTCATACACAGGCAAAGTTGTATGCGGAGACCACGACAGTCACAAGGAGAGTGGCAGCGCCCTGATTGGCATTGGGTGGGTCAGCTTGTCTGGATGTGGACTCGCTCACTATTTCAGGTGTGAGTAGACTGTTGTTCCATTCTGGAAAACAGCTCAGACACATGGAATTTTTGAAAAACAGAGGTGTTATATTTGAAAAAAAATCATCACTGTCTATGTAGGTTTTCTCCACATGGAGGTTTAATGAATAGATGAAATTAATAAATAATATCCATAAATAATATTATTTAGTTTTTACAGATAGGTGTAAGTAAAAAACAGAACACTGGTCTCTTCTGTTTCTAATACTGATACAAAAATCAAAAATTGAAAAACTGGGACGTTTCAATGAATGAAATAAAATTTTGTATTATATTGCTAATCAAACAAAAAAGTCCATCAGTACAAAATGCAGAGTGGGAATAATATCCAAATATCTTTGTGCTTTGTATTTTCCCTCAGATTTATATTCAGACTGTATCATTTTGTACCATGCAGCTTGATAAATTTCACTTTGAAATAAGGACCTGAAGGCAGGACTAATGTCCCTACACTGTCCTCCCTCGAGTCCCACACAGTTGTAAAATGGCAAATGATAGCACAAAACACACACACACAGATTTCCGCTAATTTAGTGTGAAATGTGTTCCACACTAATTTGGAAGTTGCTATTAGAGTAGAGCTTTAAGTAGGCATTGTTTACATAGTGATACAGCCGCCCTGACCTCACCGTGGGTAATCCTCCCGTTTCACTCAAAAAGGAAGTAGTTACACATTGTTGAGGAGGGTTGCCTAAGCAACCACAAATAAGCTAAGTTTTGCTTGATTTTTTTATTTTGGGGTAAATAATGTAGAAATTAGAAAAAAAGTTAAAATGAAAAAATAAAATAAATTGGAGTACATATTTAGAAATTTGAACTATGATAAAAAAAAAAACATTGTAAATGTCAGAAAATCCTTTGATCTTCTTGTTTGCTCAATGGGAAGTACATTTTTTTTCAGAATTTGACATCTGATTGACTTAAGTTAACCAGTTTCTTTTTTGTGTGTCTGTCTAACATTCTGGTTTTAAGTTTGCTTTCCTTAGTGTAGCTGCCATGTTGTGGGGACCTGCTGAGAGGCCTTCCTGTGGCTGGAAGCAGAGGTTATGCGATGGGGGGTTGGGAACAGAAATTTGCATTTACCGAGCAGGAAAACAACGTCTCCCTCTCTTTCTTTATCCTGTGTAGTTTTCTCTAAATGGCAGAAACTCACTCTTGCCCAGTAAACTTGGCACTTGTGCGACCAGCAACAGCAGCAGAGTTGTTCTGGTGCAGGGCGGGCCCAAAAACCACTATTTTTGTAAGCCCTCCCACACCCCTCTTTCTCCACTTCTGCTCTCCTTACTCAGTTCACAGGCATTCCATTGGTATTTATATTTCCCTCCAGAGCAGGGGGAAGTTGACAAGCGTTCACACAGACACTGGATTCAGCCCTGCAAGGTGGGCAGTACTCTCAGTTCTTCCCCACCATTGGCTTCAGGGCAGTCACATGACCACCAGAGGTAGACCGTTGGCACTCCTCCCCCAAAGCTCTGCTCTGCTGTCCCTCGCAGCTCACTTTTAGGCTCTTTGCGCCTGTATGTGAAGTTTTGCGGTTGGTGGGAGAGTGTGTGTGAGCGTGTATCGACCGGCAGTGAGGGTCTTGTTTGGGATACAGGGTTTTAGTTATGTTTAAGGAGCTCCCAGAGTCCCCAGGCAGCGAATGTCTGGGCAGCATGACCCCAGAGACTCAGGATATCTACCTGAGAATGGATCATCGGCGGAGACGTTCTGGGTACAGGCTGGGCAGGATCATTGCCCGGCAGCAACTACTCAAGAGGATTGCTGGAGGTAGGGAAGATGGCTGGTGTGACAGTGCTATTTTAAATTTAGGCTTTAGGCTTGCTGTCATTGAACACCACATGACACACAAAGAATATAAGAGTGTGAATGCAGGGTGATCTAGTTGCCCAGTAAGCAAGGTTTGACATCAGCTGATTACCACCATGACGGGTCAGCTCATATATCTGGCATAACGGTGAAACACCATTAGAGTGATTAATGCTGAAGAAATAAAAGAGTTGCAAGGTTCACGTGTGCAGATGCAAACAATGGCAAACTTCACTTTTAGATGAGGGCTGCTCACGGATGTCATATTGGTAATGAATGATTAGCATTGGGTGACAAAAACAAACATCACCAAGTGCTAAGCTACACAATCAGTTATGTAACAAAAGGAAAACCCAGAGTGTAAACACGAGACTTAAGATCAAACTGGGGCCTGACAGGTTTATAACTTGACTGACGTTGAATACAGCCTGTAGAATAGTGGGGTCAGACCTTCCATTCAGGTTTGTCCAAGGCCATGTACCCTCTTTTCACAGCCTTTACCGGGAGGGGGCAGGGTACGCATGACAATAGAGAGGATAAAGTACTATCACTCCCCCCCTCCCTCGTGCAGGTGTGAGCACAGAAGCCGGATCAAAGGGTGACCACATTTCATAACAGCAACTTTTCATCACTCAGAATCTTCAGCCACGAGAGTAGTTCTCCTCTTAGTCACAATCCTAACTTCATTACCCCAAGGTCTGACGTGAGTCAGAAAACACACACCCCAACGTTTCCTGTATCATCACAGAGGCACAGTTGTGATTATGGCCACATGAAGGACGCATTGTCGGGTTGATGTGTCAACAAGATCTTGTCGGAGTTGCGTGTAGGGACGCTTGTTTTCAGGAGGAAATCTTGATGGTGTGATGTTTCCAGGCATGCGGAGTCACGTAACTGGGTTTTCAGATTACAGACGGCTGCTCTGACAACAAACCAACAATTTAGGCCATCGGTGACAAGGACAGAGAATCTACTGTATGCTGAAATAGATTAGTGAGTCTTTTATACCAGACTGAAGTGATCAGTGGTGACATATACTGTGGTAGATGATTATTGCCTTCAATTTAAATAAAAAATATATAAATACTTTAAAGTAAGTGCAAGAATTTTCTGTCAACAAAACTGAAACCCCTTGAATATATATATGATCCTATGAATAAAAAAAAAAAATTGTGTTGCTGCATTCCGGCTGTAGAACAGAATGTGCTAAATGTAGCCCGTTTGCAGATGTTTGAAAGGTGTTAGAAATGTGCCCTCTGATCAACTTCAGTATGGTAGTTATTAAATGTCCTAAACTATAGTCAGTGGAACCTATGAATGATAATTATGCATGTCCAGCTGGAAGAAACACATTGTTTACTTAATTCTGATCATTTTGTTTTCTCAAATGGTGTGTTTTTATGAGATCTTGTCTATTTTTAGGGTTACATAGTTGTCTTAAATGCTGTAATTGAGCTGTTTTCTTACTCCTTTCTTTCTTTTCACCCAGAGGAGCAGCCTTTGAGTGGAGTGTGAGTTTTATTTCCTTTTCCCTCTCTGTCTCACCTTCTGTGATGAATACCTATTTGAAATGCCACAGACAGCAGCGAGGTAGTATTTTAAGTGTCTGACTGCAGAGTGCGGACAGCTAAAGCAGTAATCTCTGTGCAATGCAGCGGCTCCAGCATTCCAGCTGGCTGGCCCTGTTGACATAGCAGGCTGAAAGTGAGTGGGGGCCACGATTATGGCCAGAGTTACTCATGTATTGTTTCACCCCAAATTCCAGGGACGCCTGTGGGGTCTTAGTCATGTTTCCCATTTGCTGGCATTTTACTGTGTGGGATATCAGTGAGTATGACGGCGTGAATGACCTTCAGTTTTCTGTAAGTTTAGCCGAATACCGAAAGGCTGATTTTTTATTATTTTTAATCAATTGGTTCATCGTCATAAAATGTCATAAAAACAAACACGAGAAATGTCTACCTCAACTCTTAAGTTCCCAAAATTACATCTTCAAATTCCTCAGGAGCCATTAAATGTTCTGCATTTTTACCCAATCAATCAATCAATCAATCAAATGATCCCATGATTCTTAGAAGTTTTATTGGTTGAATAATCATTTTCAGCACTGCATAGCTGTGTGTAACTTGACAGAATTTGCTACGGAGCCCATTCTTATTTATTATTCTGTTTTAGAGCCGTATTCCCTTCATCATCAGTTTGGGGGAGCTACTGTTCCTAGTCGTCCTCGCTCAGTCCATCTGGAGCCCAGATTCTGACGAGCTCTACATCTGTTGCCACTACTCATGCGTCAAAAAGAGGAATGTTTCACCGGTGTACTTAGTGTATGTTTCCAATTCACCCTTACACATACGTAATAGATTCACACACATTGAATTCAACCACCTTTTCTTTTTTTTCTTTTTTTTTTTTTTACACCTCTACACACTGACTCTTCTGTGCAGAGTTAAGGATCCTTTTATGCTTGATTTGTTTTCCCAAATTCTTCGTCGATTACTCAGTTTAAATGAAACTGAACCATCTCTTAAATCATTTAACAAATGACTTGTATTTTCAACAAAACTAGATCAAAGCTGGTAAAGTGCTGCTAAAATTCTTTGTTTGTGGCTGCTGGGACTCAGTTTTTGCCCTTCAGATTCTTGCCTTTGAATGATTTGTAGGATTTCTCTTTATAGAATATGTTGAGAGGTGTGTTTTAAATAGTGTTGTCCTGGAATAATGTTAATGATGAGTCATTGTATAAGAATGCTTTTCAGATCATATTCCATATTTTCACTTCATTAGATGTGGGCTGCAGCTGTTTTCCACAGCAGCGTGCAGGACTGTCGTGGTAACCTGACTGTTAAGAGCATTTCTGAGCGGAAAAACATCACATAGGAATCATATTTTTAGGTCGTGGAAGTGGTTCACTTTAGCCATGGAAAAGTCTTGGAAACCTCATCGTGGTGAAAACCTTCCAGACAGAGTGCATCAGGGTGACTACAGGCTTTCTGACCGACTCTGGTGGTTTGTTTAGTGCCGTTAAGTTTTGGACACAGAGCTGTGTCCAGTATGACCCGGCTCTGGCCCTCCCTCATGCCTTATTGACCTTGTTGCAGCCAGGGTACTCCGCAGTCTGTCCTGGAAAGTCCATTAGTGCATTCTGACGTGGCCGAGGACGTTGCTCGCCTCTTGTCAAATGACACAAGTTATTGCGTGGCAGCTGTGTGCTGGTCAATGAATCTGTCTTTGTCCTGCCGTTACACAGCTTGCCTTTTATGTGGCTGTCATGTCTGAAAGGCCTTTGTCTTTCAGGTAACGTGCTGTCAGCCACATTTGTTTTCCTACTTTTAGTGCCATGTTTATACCACACATGCCCTACATAATGGGTGACAGGTTTTTACTTTTACTCAATACTAGTTATGTATGTATTCTTTTTATGTCTAAGTTGTAGAACCTAAGCAATATAACTGGTTATATTGCACAGATCTGTTGGGATGAGTGCTCTGCAATTTGGTTAATATGTAAATGTAATCATGCATACTTGAGCTTGTTTTTTTAAATGTATTTTTGTTGTATTTATTTGTGTTGCATTGTCTTATTATAACTCACAGTGTAATTTCATGACAAGTTTGCCCTTTAGGGTTACTTATTTACGCTGTCTAGGGTCAAGATACACTGCTTATCCACGTCTTTATGGCAGTGCTTTACTATCCAAATTCAATGGGAACCTACGTATCTACAAATGTTATTAGTTGTTTGTGACTAAATCACGAACAGACTAACAGAGTAGATATACTTCGAAAATCCTTCTCAGCCCATATTTCTCCTGTTAAGTGTAAATAGGAAATCTTGTTGAGAGGAGAAAGTTGTGAAGGAAAAGAGGCTTAAAGGCTGTTTCAGTACGTGAACACTCAAGCTTGTTAAGGAGGACGAGCTGTAACCTCCTCACAATGTTCTCTTGTGACTGCTGCATGGCTGATTGTTAGAAACCAGCCGAAACGGGGGTTTGTATTTAGAAGTGGGAGTTGTTCCATCCTTTTAGAAGTTGTAACAGTAAAAGGCTCTCTGAGGTGTGGGATCTAGTTAGATGCTGCCCCCTCCCTCTTGACAACTCTCTCTCTCTCTCTCAAAAGCACTGAATTATTCATCAGTGGTCTGCAACAACGTGTGCCTCTTCAGATCATCTGCGTGTGAAACAAATATAACAGCCCCTTGATTCAAATGGAGGTTTGATGATAAGTGCAGATGTAGCCCTGTACAGATGTGTACTTAGTACACATGAACCATGATGATCTTTTATTCATGAAGCTGCTTAGTGATTGTGATTGTGGTGCAGATTGTGTTTGCTTCCTATAAAGGGGTGTAAATTATACTGAGTTGGATCACAAAGCAATTTTGTAGAGGTACTTATCCTGCAGCACTGCTCGTACAATACATATACAGTCACAAAGGCACTCAATTAAAGATGGGATTACTAAAGATATATGGCTTTTACATCTTCCTGTCAAAGAAAAACTAAGAGAAGGGAGCACATCTCTGGTTTTATCTCCACTGGGTACCAGCAGCTTTCAGAATAGATTTTAAATTGCTGTTCTTGCCGGGATTATGTACTATGATTGTTATCAAATATGGCTATAATCACAATGACAATTGAGCCATATTGGAGCCTTTGAGCATAATATTTGATTGAATCTTAGATAACCTAAATTGTAGACATGTACATGCATAAAGAGATATTATGACATATGCTGATACTGGAAGAAGGACTTTGTATTATTATTGTAACTGTCTTTTAACAAGGTTTGGTTTTCTCTAGATCACTTGGTTTATATTTGTTTTTTTTTCATGGAGGATTACGATAAAGTTCTGAGTCTATATTCATGGGATAAAGAGATGTTTTTGTCAAATTCTATTGCAAGAAGCTTAACAAAAAAAAGCCATGGTAGGTGCAATGCTTGGACAGGGGACACATTCCATGCTGACATTGCTTATGTCCTTGCAGTTTTGACAAATCATTAATAGATATAGACACCATGCACATGTTTGTTAGAGCGTTTTGCTCAGGCAAGACATATTTTGTCCAATCTTGGTCACCCTTGGTGGAGTTATGTGCAATAGTGTCCTTCCCATTGATAGTTTATCATTCATGTCTTTTTGCTGAGCAGACAAAACATTTGTGCACCTAAATCCAAATGAATTTAGATCAGATCACACCCCGTCTGTTGATTTCATGATCACAGTTCAGAATGCTTGAGTAGGTGCTACTGTCCCTCCACTGTCCCCCTCTCTGTTTCTCTCGGCAGATTGTGACAGCATGTGGCTGGTTCGTAATGTCCCACCCTGCTGACAGGAAACGAGTGAATGATTCAGGAATCGTTTAACAGCCTTGAACAAACTGACTCAATCCAGCCTCCTGTAAATAAAGGTCACATTCATAAAGCCCCTATGTAGGTCCCCATTTCTGCCTGGAGGTGGCAGGCTGAGCCCATACCCTTTCTTGAAGGCAATGTACCGTCCAAAGTAGCTGACAGCTGCCACATGTGCAATGGTAATCATTTACTAAGTGGAGATTGGAGAAATGCCTCAGCTGCACTGTAACAGGAACGGAAAGTCACATATTAACAGGCACGCTGGAAAACTTTGCCTGTTCACAGGTCTTTTACATTCCAGAGAAAATAAAATGCTAATTCACTGGAAAACCTGAACATGCACTCAGAGAGATTTTTAACCAAATAATCATTATTAGTCATAATATAATCATGTGGATGATCTTTTGAGATAGCTGTCCTGTTTTATAAAGTTGCAGCAAATTAATGAAAAAAAAAATTCTGTTTTCATTTGTCCTTTTATGCGTGTTGAGACAAACGCTGCAAATCTAAAAATAGGGACCAGGGAATATGTAACATTTTCCTCAGCAGTGATAATATTGAATAATTGATAATTAAGCTTCTATCCTCAGCTCAGTCATTATTTCAGACTTTCTAGTGTCTTCATTTTCCCCTCATCTGCAAAAACCATGCCAGGGGTCAAAACTTGGCTGCCCTCCTCTGGTAGAAATGTACATAGCATGACAGTTGGAAAAGTGACAGCAGACATCCAGCTGCTGTCTCTTCACTTTATGGGTCTTTCAGACAGGATGTGACTGTATGACTACAGTCTGTCACTGACAGTCATGCATGGAAAATTAATTTTACATTCACCGCTCTGTCTCTGTGTGAAAGCAGAGCAATTCCATCACTGGTTGCATGTGCAGCATTCTCCATGAGTTACACCTCACCACACACACGTGCTGACGGTATCATCATTACTGCGACACACAAGTCTGTTGCATGAGTGCAGCAAAGCTCCTGAGGCAGTCTTGTGGCCGTGCGCTTTGAAGTTGTTAATTAGGAAGAGCGTCCCCAGGGATGGCTCCATGCTTTTATTGTGGAGGTCCTGAAGGGGCTTTCTCACGGTAGGGGCCCTTGTTCTGCCCCCCTCTCTACCCTCTGACTCTCAGAGACCATTCCCAGAGAAAGAGGGAGCCCCATGTAGTCCCCTCTGGGATGCTGTCCAAATGAGAGGGAGGTGGACCTAATGCAGCACTACAGGACTCGACTTCACAAGAGTTTCTTCTTCTGGATGTTTTTTTTTGTTGTTGTCCCCTTTACTCTGCATCTCGTGCCTTATAAAAACGCACCAAACACCATTTGTGAGCTACTTTGTATTTATTAGCCTCCCCTAACCTTTCATCAGGACATGTGTGATGAGTGCCAGGACTTAGAGAACACGTGTTAATAACTTTTCACCATTTCCTTTCCTGTGTTTGAGAGGAGTTTTTAGGTCAGCAGGCAGACTGTTTGTCAGTAATTCGTAGTCATCTCCGTTCAGTTGTGTTACACAGCGCTCTTGGAAAACCAAATTACAGTGTTTATATAGGCTATCAAAGAGAAGGAAGAATTACAGCCACACAACCGTATATTATGAGTAGGAAAACAGCCTGGCATGGAAAGGCATGCAGCCTACTGTGCTTTTCATAAATCAGGACATGCATGGACTTCAAATCAGGGCACACACACACACACACACACACACACACACACACACAGACTTGGAATACATCTCTAGGTCTAAAGATACAGTAAAATGCTTCATAATCACATGGGACCGTAGCGCTGTAGGACCCAGCTGTGCAGTAGCAGGCCTGGTGTAAGGGACAAGTAGGAGGGAGCTGAAGAGACAACTGAAAAAGTCCAGCTGAGAGGGAGGGAGAGAAGACAGAGAAGAAGAGAGAGGCGGCAGAGAGAGAGAGAGAGAGAGAGAGAGAGTTGGGGAGGGAGAGAAGGAGGCAGACAGCTTCAAGGGGATGTTGGTGGACTGAGACCGGAGCTGAGGCAAAATCAGACAGGCCTAACCAAGGTCTGACTCTCTCTTTCTGTTTTTACGCCTTCCTTCTGGAGCCAGGGCAGCACAGATGCCCACAGGTACAAAACCACTTTTAATCTGTTACAACAGACTAACTTGCTGTTTGTATTTCAGCTCAGCAGATTTGTCATGCTTATATTGCCTTCCAGAGGCTATCTTTCATAAAAAGTTTCTTATGGTACCAAAAACAACAGGAGATAAAAACAGGTCTGTGGCTACAATTTCTGAGAAAGGAACACTGCTGAATTCCTCATAGATAACAGGTCCTTGATGTGTGTTTTCGTTGTTCGGCCTGCATTATTCATCGCACTGCGTGTTATTTATTTATCTGTAGATACAGAATAACTTCAGCGGAACGTCGAGAGATCAGCAATTCCTCTTTGAAAATCTGTGTTGTGCAGAATAAGAACACATTTGAAGGATGTATGCTTGGATAAAATGACAAAGGAAATCCACGACAGCTAAAGTTGACGTGTTTATCACCAAAGAAGGCAAATCCTTTATTTAAAAAATAAAACAAGATGCTTGTCTAAACACTTTAACATGCGTGGGAATATGGCTGCTGTCCAGTGTCTGGAAGTGTTTAGCTTGTGCATCATGGTTTGGAAGTTACTGCTCGTATGTGTTTCACAGAAAGCTCTGCTGATTGATTTCTGTTCTCTCAGAGACGCTGGCAGTAAAATTAGGGTACAGAAGGAATCTGGAAGTAGCTGAATTGTCTCCTCCATCCTGGACGTTTAGGGGGTCAAAGGTCCCTTCTCTAGTGAAAGACACCTTTCCTAGAAATGATGTGAGCAAGAATCCTGAAGTGCGACCAGAGGAGGATCAGAAGAACACCTGTCTATGGAACTTTAGCTTTCGCTTAGTTAATGCTGTTGGCTCAGGGGAAATCATGTGGTTATAAGAACACTTTCATAAAGCTGAATGAATGTGAGACGTGACAAGTTGAATAAAAACACAGGAGAGCTAACGATTGGAACCTTGAAGCGTCAGTTTGTTGGGAGGCTGCACAGCGCACACGTCATAGCCCATTATTTGTCTTCTGGCTGGGACACCCATCCATATACGATCAGTTTGTGTCTGGGTTAATGTGTTAATACGTCTGTTTGTACAATCAGACAACGATCCACCGATAATTTCCCCTCTCCTAGGTTAGCGTGTTGTTTTAGTCTTGGACTGCATATAATGGTGGCTTTCAGAGACATCTTCAAGTGATTTTCCACAGCGAGGAAGTGTTTACAAGTTCCTGCTAACCTTACATGGCTTTAACCCAGTGGAGTCTATTTCGTGGTTTTATTTTTTCAATGATATCGGTTGCTCTGTAAAATGCTTTACTGAGTTTTTATGTATTTTTTTTTCATTCCCACTTATTGTATATTGAAAAATATTTTCTAAAATTGTATAAAAGCCCCCAAGTTACTACCAATAATTTTATGGAATGAGCAAATCATTAAAAAAAAAACAATAAATATGATACACAAAACATGTTTTTCCTGCAATTAATAAAATTTCTAAAAGCAAAAACTTTCTAGAATGTGCAGTAGATAAATTTACTAGAATCCAGGTGTTTAAATGCCAACATTGTGCATTGTAGATGCTGCGAATGCATCTACAGGTTATTGTCAAGGTGTCTGAGTCAAACGAAAGAGAGACAGACAGATAGGATGCGAGACATAGACAGAATGAGACAGACAGAGAAGAGAAGAGAGAGAGAGTTGATGGGTTGTAACCCCTGAAGATGAAAGGACCTTCTCTCTGGGTGTCCTGCAGAGGTGGAGGAGAGTGTTACCACAGCTGTGCTGCTCTTGTTTAAAATCAATACAGGACCTCTAGAGAAAAACACAGGCCAGATGACTTTTGACCCAGCAAGCTTTGGAGATGGTCAACAACAGCAGCTCCTAGCTCACAGACTCATGTTATTTACTCTCACAATCAATAAGCTCTTGCTGTGTGTGTGTGTGTGTGTGTGTGTGTGTGCTCTGAAATGAAAGGTAGCCTCCAAATCTTTGTGTAGGTGGGGCGGGGTCATTAAAAACATACAAAGCTATTTAAATCAGACCTAGTTTATACTCAGAGGAGTACTGTAAGTGTTTGCTTTACAATGTTTCTGTTTACATTCAGTAGTTCTACAAGGGAAGGAAATACAGACAAATTTGACAAAATTCTGCACGTCTGTGAAACTTTGACCTACACGTGTTTAGAATGCTAATGCTTCCTTGGCACTGGCTGTTCCGTGCCTGGCACAGTGTTTGTCCTAATGTCCTGGTCCTCCAGGAGGTACTGAGGTCTGCATTGTGTAACCAGTGGGTCCTGGAAACCTGTGGTCCAATGAATGGCGGTCTCCACAGGTCACTGCAGGCCACGGGGTAAAAGCAGGCTCGGCATTTGCTAGCTCATTTGTATTTGAGGAAATTTTGCTTTGGTGTCTTAGCAACGAATCCTAGAGGTGATCATTTTAAGCCTGCGTCTCATGTCAACAGTGGGAAAGCGTCAAGTCCCCTGGTGTGTCCCTTGGGATCATAAGTAGGCTGGATGTCCACGGGTGATTCAGCACCGGCTCTGTAATTATCCATCCTGCCAGGCCAGCCAACTCATGTGCCAATCACCGCATGGCATCATGGATAGAGTTGTATCCTCAAAGTGCAGTATTACTCACCTTAGTACACATGATCTCATACATTTGGGCTCTGCCTTCGGTCTAAACATGGTGCCAGTATTCCATGAGGTGGATCTAAAAGTCGTGTGTTCTGTTGGCAAGGGGAACCCCCTGTAATTATGATGATTATGGCATGTAGTATGAGGATGTGATGTAGCCCACTGGGAGTGTCAGGGGCATGTAGGGCTGTCTTAATTAAAATAATCCACTCTTGAAAATAGGAACGCTTTATTCCCACGCCATTGGGTGAACGACAGGAGGGAACCCCAAGATTAATCCATGCCATGCATTGCTGACAATGGAAAACAGCTCTCAGCTCAGTGTCTACAAGGGCTGCCAGCATTGATTATTTTGAGAATCGATTAGTCTACTAATTAAGGCAAGTTTATTCATGAAGCACAAAGGAAATTCAAAGTGCTTTACAACGCATAAGACATCAAAATGACAGATTATAAATTGAAGAATTTAAAAGCATAATGGCATAAAGCATAAAAAATTCTGAATCGATAGAAGAAAAGCAATGAAACAGCCTCTTTACACTGTCATACAACTAGGACTACATTGATATGTTTATTATCCCTCAACGTTAGTATCTTGGGAAATTATCCTCAACCATGTAATAAATGCTCATTATGACCAGCATAAGAATTTAACAGGTACTGCAGCCTTTCAGCATTGTTCGATTATTAACCAAATTATAAAGACCATTGCCACTTTAAGATGCAGTGACTTAATCAAGTAGTCTATTATCACAGCCCTGATATTTACAGTGTGTTCCTAGTAATTTGCTATCATTTAATCATTACTCTCATGTTCCTGTTTGGGCCGCTAAGCACAATTGAGATTTGTCAGACAGAAGGAAATGTTGGGCTATTTTGGGCATGAGACATCAAAAGTTGTGGTTTTGGGTAGACTAAATTGGGAGGAGGATGAGGGGGGCAGCATTTCCCCTGGCTGTCTGTCTCGTCTTACTTTTACAGTAAGGCTGACTGCTCACAGTGAGTGGGTGTCTGCTTGCAATTAGTATCCGAAAGGAAAAGAAAGAAAGGAGGCCTCACCTCTTGACGGCACCTCCCCCCCCCAGTTAACCCAACATTTTTTTCCACTCTGCTGGCACTCTCTGTCCTTCCCAGGTGTTTTATGATACACACAATCTCTGTGTTCACCTACAGTCTGCTGGGGACTGGGTTTATTTTGACTGACATAACTGGCTGGCTCATCTCGATGATTCATTCAGTCGTCTGTACGACAACAGCGTAGTGCGAGGGAGACACAGAGGTCTACTTCATCATTACTTATAAATTGGGGGTTTGTTTCCGAGCGCTCATAAATCTCTGTAAACGTGTACCTTTATTTATCCTTGAGTGTTTTGTTAGGTTGGCTAAAGTGGATTACGTGCGTCATTCTGTCTCTGCGTCAGCTTCATACCTGGCCCTGGACCCCAGTAGGTCAGATATGTGCATGTTTTACAAGAGGAAATGGCAGAAATGTCAGGAGCAGAGGCAGGCATGATAGAATTAACTACATCTGGAATTCTACTTGTGCTATAGGAAATTGTGGATGTTATGTCCTTACGTAATCATGGTGCTATGCCAAACTTCTGTAACATAAATGCCTGTCATTACGTCCATATGTTGAAACTAATGCCATTTCCACAATAGATTTTTATGATCTCAACTTTTTTTTAGTAAAATCTAATACTGAGTTGATAATATTATCGCTCTTTAATGTTATACTGTAGTCATTTGTCAATTGTTGATGCCACCCACGGCTTTATATATTGAAATCCATGCTGTTATTCTGTCTGTAGCTAGTCTTTTATGACAACAATCAGGCATTATTCATTGACTTTTTCTCAGACAAAGGAGCCGGGACAGAGGTGAAACAGACGGATATATCATTCTGATGATGTTAGCACAGAATCTTGTGAGTCGAGTGCCTCAGCATGATTCACTGCTGCTGATTGCTGGCAGCTTATGTCATGGTTTTCCCCCACTCTGGCTGCCTCTGTTTTTCCATTTTGACAATGTGCTGGAACAACATCTGGACTCTGCAAATCCACGCTTCCCTTTGTTTGTTTAAATGAAAGATTTCCCATGTCAGCTTTAAGGCTTCTTGGGAGACAAATGTCAGAGGATTCTGAATGCTAATCTGCTCACGTTTGGCCAAAATGATTCGAAAACATCGGGGAAAGTTTGGAAGTCATCGATACTTTATTTATAGAGGCAGTGCTCAAAGTTTGGCTGCGGCTTTGCTCGTTTCTGCCAAAAATGTGCTGAGTGGGGGTATGAAAGATTTGTCGTGGGCAGAGCT
>OMNV01019745.1:0-23146 GCA_900303265.1 Brotula barbata
ATAATATTATAATATAATAATAATTATAATATATATATTATTATTATTATCATTATATATAATAATAATAATAATAATAATATAATACATATTATGCATAAAATTTAATTAATTGCGTATAACTCATCTGTGTGTGTATGGTGTGCACGGATATCCCTCACCTGTCTAGGGAGTTGTCACGAGTGTGTCGTGGTGGTGAGAGAGACTCGCTCCTCTCAGAATCCCAGCAGTCGTACCCGCTGTCCCTTACATTGCGTTTCTGTGGACTGTCGCCTGCTTCCTCACATTCCTGCTAACAGACATATACGACACTTTAGAAGGCAGGAGATGGTTTAAAGAAGTTCAATTTACAAGAAAAATAGGGAGACTATACAGACAAATGAGACAGCTCACGGATTGATATAAGAAATTTAAACACAAGTGATCATTTGATGAACATATTAGTAACAAAACAAACTCAAAACTTCTTGTGGAGGTGCGGACATGTTGTTTGATGCTTCTTTCAGGGTCAATCCTACAACCTATGGGGCTAGATGCCTGTGACATGATGTCTGTGCCCTCCTTCGGATGTGAACATTTTGCTGAATCAGACTTTAAATTGATTTCAGTTAAATGGGCTGAACTGATTCAAAAAGATGTGATACATTGTAAAGCAAGACACAATACTTTGTTTTTCAGCTCATATCCTGTTTTCTTCTCCTTTCTCTCTCCCCGAGACAAGAGAAGCTTTGTTACAAAGGCAGGAAACTCACAAATTCAACCCCCACACCTCATCCATACAACTTTCTTTGTCTGGATCCATCTGTTTTCCTTTACATCTCTCCCACTTACCACCTTCATTTGAGCGAGCAGCCCTTCAAATTCCTTGAGGTTGAGCGTTGGACCACTGTAGGAGGCACAGCCGCTAGCAGCTTTTCCCAGCCAAAACACTGTATTCAACACCTGAGAGACACAAATCTGCTGTTGGTATATTTTATAAATGGTGACCGCGCTGACATTTAGCAGAAAGCAAGAATGAAGACGTAACTCACATTTTTTAGTTTCCGGTTGCAGTCAGAGTCCCTACAAAGAGAGGGAGAAGGTGTTGTTATCATGTGATACCCCTTACAAATGGATGCATATATAAAATACACACACACACAAACACGCCCATCTACTTTAGGTTGGCTCGTATGGAGGTATCTTGCAAGTCCCCTGGGTCAAACAGCTGGGAGCCTTTCAGGCCCAACTCCTCACAACCCCGCAGAAAGACAGTCAGGTTGTCCTAGGAGACACAACATGGGGCCCCAGTCAGATTTTCTCACTTTGACAAAACAACACAACTTCGCTGGGCTGAACATCACACTGAAAAGTGTCCTCCTACCAATCCAGCAATGGGAGTGGGAAGTCTGTTGATCTTCTTGACCAGCCCAGGTTTGATGGTGCTCAGCAGCCTGCAAGCAGAAACACAACTCTTTCACTCAATCTATGCAAAGTCTAAATATGGTGATATTTTCCAAACACCTCAAAAATGGATGATGTCACTGACTTACTCGCACAACAGGATGCCATTCTCCAACGCACTGCGGAAGTCCTTCTGTCCGAAACTCTTCCCGGTTACAGCCTGGAGAGGAAAGAGACAGATATAACACATGTGGACTGGAGCTAAATTGTCCAACTTAATCCCCACCCTGTTTAAAGGTCAAATGTAACGTCCAAAGTTATGCCATCTGTTCTTTTTCCATTGTTCCAATCCATGTAATATACAATCATAGACAACATACACAGAACATGAAGTGCAATAAATAAACTGATCAATGGCATTGCTGTCTTAGTCAAACGTTATTTGGGACAGTGATGGAGTTATGAGGAGAGGAGGCTGCTGCTGCCCAGTTCAAGCTTCCCCCCCACACACACTTTGATTCAATAGATACTAATTCAGAGTGACTCCGAGGAAATGACACACTGCTCTGTGTCCTCGTTCCATTTTGATGCACAAAGTGTTAGTTTGTGGGAGTCATAATGGTAACCTCAATCCTCCAACTCTGCTGTCTATTTTGTACCGGCATCACTAGGAGAGAGAGCAGCAGACAGAAATAGAAATAGTGACAGTGTGAGGCTACCACCGCATCAACCCACACTCTGCTGCTTTCTGGAGCTGTTGTGTAAGAAGCAGCCTGGGTCGAATGGAAATGAAGAGAAGTTCCACATTCATTCAGATGTATGGACCACACAAACTCAAAATTACAATTTGCACCCTGACGCAAATGCGCAACACACACTCTCTCTCTATTGCACATATGCATTCATCCGCAAAGTTGCACACCCACCCGGAGACAGTATGACAGACGCACATTATGCATCTGCAGCTATAAAAACAGCCTATTGTCTTTTCATATATAATTGATGACCAGATGTTTCCCTTTGGCATATCTTTCTTTTTCTTGTCTTTCATCACAGACACAGACACACACACACACACACACACAGGTCGGAGTCCAGGTTGCTGAAAAATTTACAGCATGACCATGCATAATTTACTGGCCAAAATGAGTACTGTATGGGGGAGAGCAGTACTGTGTTTGTGTTTGTTTGTGTTTGCATCTTCATGAAGGTAGTGTGTAAGGATAGAGCAGACAGTGGGTGGGGTGTGTTACGGTAAGAATGGGTTATCTACTGTATAAAATCCTTAGACAGACATATACATAAGTTCTGTAGTCCAACGTGCAGCTCCTGGAAACTTCAGCAAAGAAAAAAAGAAATGTAATGACATAACTGTAAAAAAAATCCATAAAGATGTATGGGGGGAGAGGAGAGAGAAAAATGTGTGAGTGTGTTAAGTGAGCCTTTGTGTCTCCTAAACCAAAAGCCTGAGGGGAATTTTGGACCTAGCTATGGTAATTTGACCCTCCCGTTCTCCCACCCCCGTAGTGGATTGCTCTGCTCAAATTGGATGAATGGCAGCAGCAGATACACAGGATAAGATCCGAGATGCGTGTGTGTGTTTATTATATGTACTATTTAACAGTAAAAAGATGGAAGAAGAGTGAGCATCTTCAAAAAGACTTGCAGCGTAAACCAAAAGTTAATCGCTAGCTCAGGGATTAGTGGCAGAGTTCTTACTAAGCATTCCATTTGGTGGTGTGTAAGTGGAATAGACTGTGTCAAAATGCAACGATTTTGCAATTGCAGCCTTGAAATGCATCATAGTTCTGTTTGGGGTCATGCTGCTGCTCCTACCGCTGACACACTTGTGTTCAGCAGTGGAGAGTCAGGAAGTTTCCTTGGATGAATGAGGTGCTGCAGTGTTAATGAAAAGGGATTGTACGGAGATTATGAACTGATGGCTGTGGCAGACAGGGAATACAGCAAAAATAGGAGGCGGAGAGAGAGAGAGAGAGAGAGAGAGAGAGATGTAGTCTTAATCCTGATGACTTTTAGATTTGAGGATTTAATTTAGTCTGGATCAAATTAAACAGAGTGACTGGGCATCACACTGTTTCACCGCTTCAGTAGCTCGCAGCTGATTTCTGTTGAGCAGCGTGAGTGCGACACATTTGAAGTACTTCGCATTTTGCAGATGTATTTTAACAGTAATACAAAGGTATTATATGAATAGACACATTTGTGCTTGTCTACATCATGTAAACAACAGAATTCAGGGTCATTGAATGAATGAATGTCATTCATTGAATGTCAAATATGCAAAATTATAGAAAACACTAAAAAAAAGAGCACATTGGATATACTGTATAATATCATATACAAGATACATATACAGCATATATATATATATATATATGACATAGTCTGCAATCTTGTAAACAAGCACAAATGCACAAATTATGTGATCAGTTTAATCTGGTTGCAATAAGGTTTCAGCATATGCTGCATCCTAAAATAGAATATGCTTCAGTGTCCTATATTTTCTGTATGGGCTGTTATGCAACACACGGCTATGGTCGACACAGCACAAACTCATCCTGCCGAAAGGTGCACACAGTTGTAATCAGTCATCGAGACTCATTCACGTATCATCATAAATAAGCAGCTCACGTGCCGGAAACCGTATGTTCAGTTCCCACAAAATCATCATGACCGAGGTCGCTTTACAATTTAAAACCGCTGAGGCGTAAAAGGCCTCGAAGCCAACAGCAGGTCTGTGTTATTAGCATTTCACATTCTGTTTCACAGCATTGGATGTCAGGAAAACACAGAAATCCCAGCTCTCACACTCTGACTCTTGTCTGTCACTCTGATTGTCATGCATACACAGCTGGCTGTCTGGGACCACTGGAGATAATCGGTCTAGGACAGCTGTTACCGATGGCACACACACACACACATATACACACAAACACGGCTTCTCTCATTCTTTGCATGTCCTACGTGACAGCGAACGAAGACCCACTCTATGTCATGTTCAACAGGTTTACGGCACACACTCTCATCCATCTTTTTTCTTACATAAACAAAGAGAGAGGTCTTGTGTGTTTCCCTGTCAGGACTTATGGTGATAAAGCAGCTACGGCTCTGCTGCCCCCTGGAAACACCCGTGACACCTGAGAGGCTGCCTGTGTTATGTTCCCATGGTGACCAGCGTCACTCAACCTGGGTCTCTTAAGTGCATGAGCAGTATCATGCACCACACATCGGCACGATTGTTTATGTTTTGAATATGCTCGCAAGGCCGTGCAGGCAGAAAATACTGGCCGGAGCTTGGAGTGTCATGGTTAACTCTCAATCCTCCCCACCTGTGTCAGAGTATAAATACACCACTAGAAATAGTCAGAATAGTCTGGGAATAACTACAGAATTAGAAGGGAGGGAGACGGACAAATCTGCACTAACACTGAGCAAAGCCAGGAAAGAGATTAGGATGCCGGCTTTGACCTACACTCACATGTGGCAAGGCTGCATCAATGAGTGAGTCAGTAGACTTAATGCGATAGTATTAGTACAAAGCACTACTTATCTTCAAAAGTAAAAAACCCAATTTACTTTAAAATGATACTCCTGTGATTATACTATCTATCTATCTATCTATCTATCTATCTACCTATCTATCTACCTATCTACCTATCTATCTACCTGTATCAGTATCTAACTAAACTTATAGGTTCATGTGGAGCTTTTAGAGGATTTCCCGTGTGTGCCATGGATTGAGTTGTGTAGTTTTTGGAGCAGCTCCTCCTGCTTCGCCCTCGGTGTGTCAAAGAGAGGAACTGCAGCTTCTCCCTTCCTGCTGCAGTCAGACTTTACCATCAACACTGCTCTCAGTAGACAACACACCGATACTGACATTACTTACATGAGCAATATCACTGTTTGTACCACTCTCTATATATTATATATATACGATACTGTGCAATAAAAATTAATACCAAAATCAGTATTTCCTAAGTGCACTTATGTAAATAAAAAACTCATTAATTCAGTCTGCTAATGTACTGTGCATTCTTATACTTTTCACTCAAGTATGACTTGCAATAATGTACATCCAATCACTGTCTAGTACCACAGTACCTGCAGTTTTTCACCATTTACTTTTTTATAATATCTGGCTTTTTACTGTGTACTTATCTGTTTTTGCTTTTTTACAGACTACTTATATATCTACTATGTCTTGTTTTTTCTACTGATGTGTCCTTAGTAGTATGCTATCCCCTTTGCTGCTATAACACTGTAAAATTCCCTGCTGTGGGAAAATAAAGGATTATCTTATTTTACCTTATCTTATCTTATCTCATCTCATCACATTCCTACGAGGATATACACTACAGGACTTCTACTTGGTAAGTGAATGGCCGGTATAACCAAAACTGCTCCAGCTTGAAATGTAATATCGGTGACCTATTTTTGCTGTAAATTCACCCTAAAAAATGACATTTTGTTCCACTTTAACAGTTTGCAACAACGCAAGTAAATGTGTTGGAGGTATTGAGGAATGTCTGTCAAACTGTGTAAGTGGTTTTAAGTGCGGATTTACATCACTGAAACAGAACAAGACAAGCAGCCCAGAACGTTTGACGTGTGAATTAAAAACGTAGAGTTAAAACCAAAATGTTCCCATTAAATCTCTTTTTGTCGTACAACGACCAGAACCAGAGTCTAGTGGGCATATAGGTGAAGTGAGGACAGGGAAAATGGGTCATAACACATCAGAGCCCTTCTTAACCGGACAGATGATGGGAGCGCTGGAGCAAACCAGATGATAATCTCATGGATGGATAAACTCTACATACACGAGCATCTCTGCATCCTGAATTTATGCTTGCCAGATTCATAACCATGGCAACCACCATCCCCTCCCGCGTAAAAAAGTGGGCGTTCCTGCGCCTGGGAAAGGAAAACAAGCGCTTTGCCAAGATTAAAAAGGGAATTAAACGGACTCCTTTGCGCTTTTCATATCGGTGATCCTTTACTTCACTTCACTGTGTGCTGACAAAGGTCCCAAGTGCGCTTAACTACACGTTCCGTGTCGGTAACCGTCACGCTTGTGTGAAAACTTTCAACATACGTAGGGCACCCTGCTCACATCCAGTTGTCCACACATTTTAGTCCGCAGCAGCCTCCTTGTCATGCACGGTAACCGGACACCGCAGCGTCCCACAACAGGTGATGGTGCACCGGTGTCGCATGTATTTATATCCCTGTCTCAAAGTGTGTCAACGACTGAGGCACCCGAGCCGCTGTTGTCCCCGTGTTGCTGTGGGCGCAGGCCCTGCGGTCACCCCCACTCACCTCGATCCATTTCTGAGCCTCCTGACAGGCGGGCTCCGGGTGGCTCGGCTCCGCAGGATCCGGTTCGTCCCGCGTAGCATTTGCGGCGTCGCTATTCGCTGCGGCGCTGGCCATGTCCGGGCAGGTCACCGAGACCAGGCGAGGATCTATCAGGCGGTGACGGCTGATCGCTGCGTGATGTGTGATAGCGAGAGCCTCCTCTAGATGTGCGGTGCTCCCCTCCCCGCCCCGTCAATCCGCTATTCTCTTCCTCCTCGCTTCTGACCGTAAACACGCAGCTCTGCACGCACCGGGCCCCGCAGAGCTCCCCGTCCTCCTCCGGTTCTCCTCACACTACAGCACGGAGACGGGAGGAACAGTCTGCAGCGACCTCCAGTCTGCAATACGAACCGGGCGCTAAAAATAAGAGTTACACAGCGAGCTGTGTGCACCACGCAGTTCACAGCCGCTGCTGGCGCGCATTTCACACGGGAGCGCGCAGAGAGGAATCTATGCGGGGGAGGTCGAGAGACTGAGATGGGAGGGAGGGGGGCATTGATGAAGCTGTCCCGTTGTTTCACTGGCCAGAAAGCGTGAACTGAGAGTGGGTCTGCGACCGTTTGTTTTACGCTTAAATAACCAAAGCTTAAGACGAAGAGCATACGAGCGAACACATCACTGAGTATATATTCGATAGTTTGAACCATTAATCAGTTGAGCGTGACTTAAAGTGAAGTAACAATAATACAAGTTAATTGTTTTGTAAAGTATTTTGCTTCCTTATCTAAATGAATGTGTCCCTCATTATGTTAATCAGCATAGTTTGATTTCACACAAATCAGATTCATGTTATGAATTCATTAACTTAAAATAAAGCTCATATGATTTCAAGTTGGGATAAAAACCCAGATATTTCAAACACAAAATACTGCATATGCTTCTTAGCAGTGCTTGTCAAGTAATATGCAGATGTAGGCTAGTTCATGGCAGCATTAGCCCTTGGATTGGGTCTCAGGTTGAAGTGTTCATACGAGGTGACATTCATGTTTTTCAGGGGTCTTCTAATAAGATACTTATTTGTTATATATCAGGCTAGAAAAGATGGAGCACACAGGTCACTTTATGTAAGTCTGATTGATGGCACAAAATCATATATTGCAGATTTAAGACAGCCAAGATTAAGCCAACAACAAAACAGGGCACACTTTCCACCTAAAAATAGCTGCATAGTGCAGACACAAAAACTCAGTGAGTCATGTCTGAACGTAAGAGTTGCTTTATTGAACTGCAACAGCTGCATTGTCATGGAACTACAGCGACAAAGTGCTCAAAATGGCATAAAGGTCAACAATTGGAACACTGCAGAGATGTACTGTCACCTCACATATATCTGGTAGCACTTCTTTTGGGTGGACCCTATCTTGTTTGGCAGTTCTATGTTACGGTTTAAACGTTCACATCACTTCCAAATAAAATCTAAACAAAGTTTCATTGTGCAAATCACTTTCAGAGGAAATTTAACGTGAAAAATAACTTCCCATTACCTTCTCTGAGAGAAAAACGATTAAATTCAAAAATCAACAAGAAAACCACACTTTGACACCCAAGAATACAATTCAAGACTGCACTCTGAATAGTGGTTAAATTATTCCTACAAACACATTTAGGCTGTACTGGGAAATGTAAACACTTAGTCGTCCCAGTGAGGCGTTTGAATAAAGCGAGTTAATTTTTTCCAGTTTTTGTGCCTTTCCTTTTCCACTCACTAAAGGCACTTGAGCATCTGTTTTTTGCTGACTGACAGCTCCGCAGATACAAAACAATAATACACACAAATAAGCTAACAAACAACTCATATGTCCACAAGCAGCGCTGAGATCTGGTCTAGCTAAGCTTATAACAGTTGGGATTATTTGAGCAACATGTTATTACTGTGTGTTTGAATCTGTGTACCTGTGTATGTTCAAGAGATGAGACGGTACAATATGTGAAACAATATGTGCTTTATAGTGCATAGTGTGTGCAGATATGTATGTATTTACAAGGTATTTTGAATGCCTGTTGATTGTGTTTGCTATGTAAGTGCTCAAGGACAATTTGGTTTACAGTTTGGTTCAGTGTTTTACTAAGTATTTAATTGCGACAAAGAGCCACAGCAGAGAAACGCACTTCTCCATTTTCTCGTTCCATAAATTCACGGCACACATTTGCTGCATCCTGGACAAGTACAAAGAGAAAATTAATTAAACAGATGTGAAAATGTAATAATCCTTGTAAACAAGACCAACAGAAGCCTAGTTTAGCAGAGATTAGAAACAGTGAAATCATCTAGCTATTACAAAAAGCTAAAACATACACTTTCCACCCATGACATAAACTGGCATCCAAAACATCAATACACCTAGCAATGACATAGGGTTTCCTTAGAGTTATGACATTGTGAAAACTTCTCTAAATACATGACTTGTGACGTCCTGTATGCATTCACTGTACTCAGTTCTTGTTAATCAGTTAAATCTCAAAGAGCATCTATTCAAGTGGTGTGTATTTTGGAGCTTTGGAATTATTAAAAGTCACTCTTATTGGAGATAAGTTAGCAATTTCATTATGCTCCCTTTTGTTACATTAGACTAAACACGTCTCGGGCATGTTTTTAAACTGGATAGAGGAACTGAATTACAATAGATTATCTCATCTAAGAAAGGAAACAGATATTTCCCAAAATGCTACTTATTGAGCTTACTTTGGGCTATGTTGTTGTTTCATCAGACAAGTTGAAGTTAAAAATGTATATATCACTAATAATACCAAAGTATTTGGTCAAAAATACTACAATTCTGGAATTACTGTAATGACATCTGTCAAAAAATTGACAGCATATATTTAACTGTTATCGTTACTATTTTAAATAAATTATTAAGTATACGGCTGAAAGAGATTCACCTGCTGATGTTTTAGTTTTGTAACAAAGACATGTAGAGCCCTCTTGTGGCTGTTTGATGACCCAAGCATTTAACAAACAGTATCAGGCAATGAATTACACTCTACAGACTTTTGTCCCAGTTTTACCAGTCATAGTCACTTTTGTAAATGACGCAACATTTATGCGAACATTGCACAGTTGCAATCCAATTAAATTTGCACTGAGAATCAATCAGCATTTCAGTATTCCCAATATTTTTTGTTTTTCCCATTTTTGTGGATCACGAAATGGAGTGCTCTAATTTCACAAAGTGACTCAGACTCTTTGTGCATTAAAGGATATTCAATTATTAGTTTAAAATATTCAGGACATACAGGTAAAATTGCATCACTGTACCGTTATGAAGGATTCATCTTTGGTAGCTCCGTGTTTCACAGGTCCATCCATTTTCCCATCTTAAAAACAAGACAATAATATTTAGATGATGTTACGTGGAAACACAGGGATGTACAATTGAAAATAAAACCTCACCTAGCTCATAAAGTTGTCCATTCACATTGACAAAAGCAATGAAGTGGAAGTTTACTTCATCTGCATCAGGCTGTGAAAGGGAGACATTTTGAAAACAAATACTAGGATTGAATAAATCACATCAAAGCCTTCAAAATGACAGCAAAAGAAAACATTTCCATCCAACACTACATGTATTAATCTTAAAATCCCCAGTGATGTCAGCTATTTGTAATAGATCCTGCATTTAAATGTCTTACCCTACACAGGCCGTCTGCTGCCACAAAGTCGTGAGCCTTTCGGATTAGCTAGGAAAGAAAGATTTTGGCACATTAGTTCAGCATGGATTTATGATACACATAAACAGGTGATTATTATTCAGAGCAAGGACTTGATGTATTACAGAAAGGAAAAGGTCAAGTGAAAGGATTTCTGATAATATATCTTAAGACTACAGAATAAACTAATTATGTAACCATAAAGGAAGTGCAGAATTTATCTGTTTATTTAATTTTTGTTTATCATGCACAATTATTTAAGGTCAACCGTTACAAAAATTAAATACACCACTCATGCAAATTAGTAAAGTGAACGACAAAATTTAAAAAATGTCAAAACTGAGGATATTTTTGGACTTATGATTCATGATCTCCCTTTGATTATAAACCCACCAGAATACATGTCATAAAAAAACATACAAACCACATTTACAAAATCCTACAATCTATTCTACTCAGTACAGTAGTATACAGGTGTGACAGAAATTACTGTCCATCTGTGATAGTTACCTGGTTCTTCTCAAAATGTTTGGCACGCTCATCAGCAGTCATGTTGGCAGTCTCATTGAGAAAAGTCTTCAGTGCAGAGTCATTATCTGAAAGGTGTAATTATTATCTCATTTGATTATCATCAAACATCATCACATGATAACAAGACAGAATTCATTCCAGAAAAATTCTCTACCTCAGATGCACTCTGCCAAATCAAATAAACATTTGAAAAATCTGCACAGGCTCTACCCTACCTTTCCTACCTGCCTCCCTACTGTACCTACCACAATTAAGCCAAAATGAAAAAAAATGAAGTGAAATGAATGAATACATACAGATACACACAGGTACATCTATATTAGAGATGGGAAGACTAACCGATTTGTAGCAATACACGGACAAGTGCGGGCACGGTGGGAGTGCTTTACAAAAACAGTTTGTAAACCAGTACAATCTGAGTTTTAATCGATGTTATGTGGCTTTATTTAGAAATGTGACAAAACAATTTGATATTTTAGTTTTATATGTTAGCTTACGTAATGGATACGCAGATTACTCTCTTGAAGCGGAAGCATGGCGTAAATGTGCCTCTGCAGCCTCAGACTCATCTCAGTCCACTACGCCCATAAGTGGTGAGCAAAGTATTGCAACTTTCTTTTTGGCCCCACTGGCTAGTAGCTCCACTCTTTGAAAGACAATAACCAGCGCCATAGCCTTCTTTGTTAAGATGTCCAACGTTACAGTGTTACAGAGAACAAGGGCTTTAAATACCTCCTCTATGTCTGAAATGACTATTTTTATTATGACAGTGAGACTGGTGTTTGTGTACAGCAGCATGTGACTGCCAATAGTTTACATTTTGTCCCATTTTAAGTAGCAGTTATAACAGACCTCTTTGTGAATGGTTATGTTAAGTACATCGGTCTGCTGCCTGGCCGTAATTATTTCATTCTGCATGCTTCATTGTTGTTGTTAATCTTGAGCTTCCCATTATGTGAGCTTGGTCTTATACACATCTATCATACTGTAACTGTACTGTAAGAACGCTCAAATAGGATTTGTGAAAAAAGGCCCATTTGTGAAAGGTCTGATTATTATTTGGTCAATAAATAATCAGAATCACTGAATTCCATGGTATGACTCTCTTGAATTAAGTCGAATCGTATCACATTGTATTGTACTGCATTGGAATTGGGGGTGAACTGTATCACATCGGTAGTTACTGCGTATATATCGGATACATACATACAGTATATATACGTATAGATATACATCACTTTTTCAAAAAATCATGCTCAAATTTTAAAGCAATATGTTCCAATATATTCAAATGCGCACCCCTCATTCACTTGAATGATTTGTTATTTTATCTATTTTTGTGTTTTCCGTTACTTTTAACATCACATTCTACACGCACTTGAATGTTTACTCTCTAACAGCTCTATTAACGCAATGTATTAAATGGCCTCACAGACCACCAAGTTCTACAGCCATATCTCTGCTTCCGCTTTCTCTGAACTGCCCTCTAGTGGACGTATTGCTTCACATCCCCGAGAACAGAAGTTCGAGGACAGTGATGGGTAGTTTAAAATGAACGTATTAATTCTTCTATGTAAAGGTGGCATAAATGACCCTTAACTCCACTGTCTCACTAGACTCCACAGATTTGTTGTCATTGTGGAGTGAGACAGCTGCTTTGTATAATAACAACAAAAAGCCTTGTCTGTGTTCATTGTGGTGTAGAAACCACAATACTTAGATAGCGCAATGGAGAAAATGTGAGCAAATTCTGTGCTCAGTAATTCCCCGCATGCTCAGGAATGAGGCACAAATAAACTCCATAGCGCAGCAACTCCCTTATTACCTTCTCTTTTTAGGACAGCGCAACCTCCAGTGGACAAATCGTGAATAGCAGTGCTTTTTATTTATTTTATTAAAAATTGCAATGAAGTCTTTAATTTTCACACTTTTCCAAATCAACCAAGGCGCCAGATTGGACCCTTTGGCAGGTTGGTTCTGGGCCATGGGCCATATGTTTGACACTCCTGGTGTAAAGGCTGATTTTTAATGTTACCACTGTTCCAATATATATCTTTCCCCCCAACACATTTCAAACGTACAATCAAATTTCAAATAAAAAATGACAGCCCTATTGAATATTCAATATATGTATTAAATTACAACTGGAAAAATAACCACAGAATTTATGATTTCAGTGGTATGTGAAATCCAGGGCTGTCTATATCAACAATGTCTGATTTACTTTGATTGACTGTTTGTACACATTTTGTCTTGATGCTTACACCCTAATCTAACATGATTCAGGTTAATGGCTGAACGTCAAATTGCACATGCAAAACGTTACCGTTTCAATCTTTACACTACCATTTGCTAAGAGAACATGACGGATACCTAAAGTGAAGCAATTGCTGCGTCACTGATATTGATCTAACTTTGCAGCTTAAAGTAAATGTGAAAACAATACTTTGGTAATAGTGTTAACTGTGCTTATACAGTTGCTATGCACTTACCAAATGTCAGTTTGCTTTGGTTATTGGCAACTACATGCAGCAGGCCAATGGTTCCGCAGGTATTAACCACTGTCTGTTTCATGAAGTAAACCTCAGCATCCGTTGTGACTTTATCCCGTTGCTGCTGTCTGAAAGATTCATGCTGCCATACAATGAACGGAGAGACAGATAGTGGTCAATGTCAACTACCCGTGGCTATATATAATGCAACCAAATATGTGTATGAAATGAGCTAATGGATTTATAAAACAATTGGCAACAGCAAAAAAAGTCTGCAGTATGTCAGCCTTAGTCTGCTGTTGTCTTGGTCTCACTCACAAGAGCACAAATGATGTGGCGCAGTTCACTGGAACATTAAACAAGCAAATTCCAGTTTGAGTAGATTACAGCCTCCAAGGCTTATATGTATCAGTATAACATAATAATAATGGGCCGCGCCTTCAAGGTAGGCATGTACAGTGCTGGTTCAGATACTACTTAGACCCTTAAACTGCACAGTAGTTCAATATTACCTGTTCTGTCAGAGGGAAAAGAAGCATCATGGCACAGCATGGGCTCGGAACAGCAGCTAGAGGTAAACCCTCCAGTCCCAGCACATCCACAAAGTTCCAGCTTGCACCCACACCTAATTTCTTCAACATCTGCACCACCCACAAACACACACACATCCAGGACAAAAACACATCGACTTGAAATGGTGTATAATAGCCTAGGTCACATTGGACACATATACATTATCCCTACAAGGCTGTAATTCAACACATAAAAAGGAACAAAGATTGTTTGTTTGTTATTTGACCCAGTGACAATTGTCAAATCAGAACCAGAGATAAAATTAAAAAACAACATACTCTTGATTTGTGAACCCTTTGCTGTAATTTTGATAAACGGACAGATGAATTTACAACCTACTGTGGTATAACAAAATTTTTGATATTTACATCAATATGTATAATATTTACATTAAGCCCATAGGTGGCGTTTTATTTGATTTCATTGATTACAATCAGAATGTTTTGTTTGTTGCTTGTAATTTTACACTTTTAAAACTCGGTGCGCAACACATAACATCGAGATCCAGATCTATAACCACTGTATTGAGACTTGTAAGTTACTCTTTTGTTTTAAAGCTCAATTTTCCCATAGAAAAAAAGGCCCAGATCGACGAGCGTTTCTAAAGATGCTGCGCTGTCTCCAGTGTGACCACACCCTTCAACCAGGTCCGAGCGCCCGGGAGGGAGAGAGGGAGGGTGGGGCGGTTGCTGCTGCGCAATAAACTTGACTAAACGTTCATCATGTTTGTAGTTTTATCTTCGTCGAAAAATTACCTTCAAACCCGCATATAAACTGTTGAAAAGCCGCAACAGTCCATATGTTCACATTTAAGTTGCAAAATTACGACCTGGCAGCGGTGGTTTTAATGGCCGTCTGAGTAACGGACCAGACTAGCTAACTTACCTGCCCGTTTAGTCAAATAGACAAAAATGTCGTCATGACTCAGCGTTTGCCGTTAGCTACCCACCTTGTTGAGCATCTGAAACGACATAAACAGAGACAAGTGGGTGAGTTTTTGCCCTTGAGGCGTTGCAGTATGATACATTTAAGGCAAAGAAAATCGTAATTAGCCCACCTCGGGGTTGATTTCCATTGGGGTCCACTCCATTTTGCAGTTATTAGCTTGACTTAGTAGCCTGTTCTGTCTCGATGAATCTCTGTAGCAGTCAGTGTGCGGTAGGCAGGGACGAGACGGCGCGTGTCTGCTTTTAAAGCACTGCAGGTCGTACCACTTACCGGCAGACAGAGGGGGTGGGTCAGACTTAACACTGACCAAATGCACGGTCCCTGAGAGATGTTGAAAGGATTAATATAAGGTCGTAAATGTTATATGTTCGGCTATGCAGTGAAAGTCAAAAAAGCACCACAGCTTATTAGCAGAAGGGCACCACTAACTGTCAAACCCAGATGGTGGTTAAACCACTCACTCCCTCTGGACAGAGATGTGTGACGTGAGACCTTTCATCCATTTCTTTTTATAATGATGGCTATGCTATCATCATGTGGGGGTCTGTGCTCAACCTGAATCCAGTTTTCTTTTAGGGTTCATTCGTTCATGTTCATGGCTATATCACTGAAAACACCGAATTCACGTTTCTCTGTTTTTGTGTTTTGTATTCTTGACTACATCACAAGGGCAATTAGCGTTGAGATGCACTTTACAAATTTGTAATTTACACAATGGTGGGTTTTAAAGGAATGATACCAAGATTTTTATTCAGACGTAGTGGCTTAAAAACATCAACAGAAAAGTGTAACGTGCACATGTGGCTTACAGGTAGAATTGTCTGGTGTCATTAATCCTTCTTTGGGCTTGATTACTCCAGTGAGGTGAAATCTTGATCGTGCAGCTTGCAATGATATTTTATTGAATATTGTGCTTACAAATTTCTCAAAATAGCTATGAGTCTATCAGACAGCCAGATTTGATATTGTCACCTCCATTTCTATTTTTGCCAGCATGTAGTGGTTTCTCAGCAAAGAACTTGTTGACCTCAAATACTACAAACAGCAATTAATCATTTGCCGTCCATTTTTATGCAGTTCTTAAGAATACTTCAATGATATGTGGATCCTGTTCGCCCAGTTTTTATTCATGTTGATGCATGCCTGTGTAGATAAGAATAATGTGTGTACATTGTGCAATACTTTTTTTCTCACTTTACAATTCAGTTTGTTTATTTCTACTGGTGTTTTAAAGAAGATTTCTGCATACACGACAATTAATCAACATGATCAGCTGTACATTGGTGTGAGCTGCACATTTTAACCTTGCAATATACAGTATGTCTATGTATACAAGTTCTATGAACGTGACCCCAAACCTCCCAGACTCAGATCATCCATCCATTATCTATACTGCTTATCCATGTGAGGGTCGTGGTGGGGCTGGAATCTATCCCATCAATTACCTGGACAGGTAAGCAATCTAGCACAAGGCTGACATATTAAGACAAACAACTCACCCTTCTATTCACAGCTATGGTTAATTTAAATACTTCAATTCAGCTCAGCTGTATGTCTTTGGAGCTGGGAGGAAACCCAAGCAGACATGGAAAGAATATGAACAGAAAGGACTAGGGTCAGTCAGGGACATGAACCCATGACCTTGCTGTGAGGCAGCAATGCTAACCACTAGGACTGGGTTAAAAAAAAAAAAATCCGATTTATATCGTTCTTAATGTGAAATATCCGATCCTGATTCATAAAACAATTAGATCGATCTTTTAATATCAGAAAAAAAGCACAATTTATTTTACCTACCAACTTAAGCCTATGTTGTTTGATAATATATTTGTTCCTGACATATGCCATTTCATAAATTAATACATCTAATGATATTTATTTTGTTTATTTATTTGTTAAGTAATGAAGCCTTTGAATGTTAACACAAGTTCGATGATGTTAAAATCATTAATGTTTAAATCTTTCCAGACAATGCAATTTGCATAAATTTAGGATTATGTAAATCAAACCAAATTTTAAATCCCATCACAACTCTTTAACAACTAAATTCTCTAACAAAAAAGCCACTGACATCTCCACCCCCATGAACGACTGTAAGAAGAATGTAAAACATCTTGAGTCTCCTGTGCGTTTTAAAAATATCATGTTGTATGATTAATGAATAATTTATGACTTTCACTAACATGTTGAAATATGTATGTTTTTTTCCCTTTATTTTCGGCTTTTTAAGACGATGACCTACTTAATACTGGGAGCCGGGGGGGGCGCTCTAGTGATTTACATGGTGGAGCGCGTGCTACGTGTCGCAGTGGCGCTGGTTCGAATCCGACCTGTGCACTTTGCTGCATGTCATCACCGTCCTTCCTTCCTGTCTGTCTCTCTACTCTGCCTGTCATTATAAAACACGGAGCTGCCAAACAATAAGCTTAAAACAATAAGAAGGTGGAGCTGCGTTAGTAAAGGAAAAAGAAACTACATTTCCCATAGTGCTTTGCGCGCAGGGCCGTTCTTGCTGGGGTGTGGCCCACACGCGCGCACGCGCTCACGTGCTAACTGAGAGTTTTTCCGAGTGGGTTTGACCTCCGTTCCCTCTTCTCTTTCTCCCCGTCCATCTGTTGCATCGCCACACCGGACCCCATCTGACTCTTCAGCCCAGAGGTAAGTCACTAACTGCGGCCACACTTGGAAAGTTCGCCCGCAGACAGACCTCCAATAGCATCAGCCAGGTGAGCGGGACAGCACGGGTTTATACCTGCTGAGGCACACATAGCGGAAGAGAAAATCGGAGAGAAGGAAGACACAGGCGCTAGATAGAAAAAGTCAAATATATTCAGATATGCAGTGATTATTAAAACAAGTTTGGTTTTTACATCTTTATTTTTTCTTTCGTTATGGAGTAATTGTGTTCAAATCTTCCACAGACTCAACTCCCGTTGAATAAACCTACAACACCGTCAAAATGGTAAGTTAACGAACAGCTTTTTCAATCATCCTTCCATATGTTGAATTTTATGCACACATTGATGAACTTTAGTTTTTTGAATCAGTGTGATTTTAGTCTATCTTTAAAATCCGTTATTTATGCAAATGTGTGACTCATAAACGTCTTTTATTCTCTGATCTCCAAGACTACGCCCACTATAAAGTCGATTATGTAATGTAAACATTTGATCCGAGTTCATTAAATGAGAGTATTCATTCACTGTAGTAACTGTTGATAACGCGGTTTTCAGCTTGTATGACAGTTTAAAGTCTTTATTTGTTTATAGACATCAGTGTAACATCAGTTCAAAATGCAGACTAAGAGCATTACAAGCGTCATCTGAAATAGCTAGCTAACTAACTTTCATAAGACATTGTGTTTTGATATTCGAACACTTTTACTAAAGCTAGCTTTACACTGTAAAGTGTGAATGTGTTTTATGTTCGTATGCTTATGGGGCTGGAAAGAGGTTCTTTTGGGGAAGTTTTGGGTATGACTCATGCAGGCTCATTCCATTCGGGTGGTGTCTCTCTCTGTCTCTCTCTCTCCCTCTGTGTATGTGGGTGTGTGTTTAAATCAGTGCTCCCTCGTCCTCATTTCCCTGTCTGTGGTTAGTTATGTGGCGTTTTAAAGCGCCCTCCCTCTCTTAAAGGGGAATCATTCTTTTTCTGGGTAGAGTTACTATCAAGAAAACCCACATACCTGATCGTCATTTTCTGTTTAATATGTGAGTGTGAAGTTCATTTGTGTGGCCCAATATGACATCCAAAGGGTTTTACAAGCCCAACGGTTCCCAACCTAGACCAAAGCTGTCTGTGAAGACTTGGACAAACTCCCCCAAAAACCTTAAAATGAAGATACCTCTAGAGAGGCAATTCAGGGAGAAATTCCCTCTCCAGCCAGGTGTGAAATAAGGGTCATAGATGGGATGAATTAATTACATACGGATGAGATAACAATGTAGGAAAATAAGACGAAAACAGCTCCTAATACCTTCCTTGGTTAATGAATCCGAGGATACACAGATGTGGTCAAAGTCCATAAATGAGTCAACACAAGTCCTAATCCAGAGTTTCGATCCAGGGATGTGCAGGGGTGCGGTCATTGCATCCTGCTCTGATGTGGATCGATCAAATTCCAGGAACCGTGAATGTGTCTCTCTGTTACAGTCTGCTATGCTGTAATCAAACCTGAGACTCCGTCTGCAACTCTAACTTGATGGACACTTTGTGCTCACTAGACACAATCTGTGAAGGCGTCCAACCAAGTTTTCACGTCCATCCATCTGTTCATTAAATAATGCTCTATTAGAGCTCCCTTTCCAGAACTTGATGAGCGACGCTCCGTTAGAGGAAATGTGACTGGTATTTGTAGTTTTTTGGCCTTTTGACATTTGCCAAGTGATAATTATCCATCTGACATCTGTGTTTGAGACACAAATACCAAACAGCCTGTCTTCTGTTTATCTCTAATGAGACCCCAGCCTCAAGTCCCTCCTGCCTAAACTTGCCCCATAGGAAATAACAACTCTCTCCAGCCCAAATGCAACCCCAACACGGACAACAATATAGATAAAGGATGCATTGTGTAAAATAATGATGGTAGATAATACTGTGTTGTATTGTTGACTCAGTCCAGAAAAAAAAATCAATGTCATTGTTCAGTTGTTTTCCCACTCATTGATTAGATCTTTCTTGGCTCGTGGTGCTGACTGTGTTTATAAGGAAGACACAGAGAGGAAGGAGAGCACGCTAACATGCTGGCATTCTTTCCTGTAGAAAGACACAATCCTGCTTGTTACACTAATCAGTTTCGGGCGTTCCAGATTTTGTCCTTCATCATGTTCATTGTCAGAATTCCAGAGACATTCCCGTGGTTTTCCTCTATAAACATAGGAGGCGACCACAAGACTATTGTGTTATGATAGCTTCACACTCTGAGATACTGCGTAGAATAAGTGCAGCATCAGAGCTACAGGTGTTTGGTTGTTTTTAGCAAAGGTGGAAGGTGATGAGATGAGCAGTTCTGATATATTTCCTCATTTGCAATCAGAGTAATAAAGGCAAATTTATTTGTATGGCACTTGTCAGATGCAACGACATTCAGAGTGTTTTGCATGAGACATTCAAAGATGCGTTAAAACATTTAAAAGATGATGCAAAGGAAGATTAAACACAACAGTAGGAAAAAAAAGTAAGTAAAACTGGCAGGAGAATGATAGAAGAACAAAAGCTTCAGGTGAGGTGACATTGCAATAGATTACCCACAGATTTAAAAAGAATATTTAAATAAAATAATAAAAATACAGTGGAATCAAATGAATGTTGTATTGAGATGGTGCTTCTCAAAGGAGATTTTAATTAGAGTTTTGATGAGAAAATGTGCACGAGGAGTCAGAGATTGTTATGTTTTGTCGTGCATGTAAACATGAATTTAGGGCTTAAAGTTGTCATGCGGTTTCATGCAACAAACCAATTTGTTTTTCGACAAATTGCAGAATGTTTCTCAACTGATGCAACACTTGATTCGAGCAAAGTCTTGGCATGTACAACATGTTCCTGTCCTTACAGTGACACACCACGAGAGTTCGTCGAATCTGCAGAAAACAAGGAGTATCATTGAATTTCACCTCTGTGTCCCGTTTCTAGACACAGATTATAGGAACATCTGACTTTACTTAGTGCTTGTCACAAATCCGGTTATGCTGATTTTAATAATTTCCAATCATTCCACTCCAAGTTAAATATGCTTCTGTCGTGTATGGAGCCAAGATGTAACTTGAGGAAACCATTTTCCACATTGCAGGCCAGCCGAGGAACCGTGAAAGCCGCTTTAAACTTCAACGCCACTGCGGATGCTGAGGCCTTGTACAAGTCCATGAAAGGGCTGGGTAAGATCATTGTTTGTGTGTGTGTGTGTGTTTTTTATAATGGCTGACAGCATAGAGTCATTTGATATGTTGAAGGCGTGTCAGTTAGTTGTAGTACTTCATCAAGCCAATGAGAGAGTTTTTCTCGGGAGTTCCTCTGCCAACGATTAGTAATCCCAGCTGTCTCTGAGCAGCTCCACCCAGACATCCGTGAGTCATTAAGACAGAGAGGAGCTGAAACATGAGACACTTTGAGCAAACACACATGACCGCTGAGACAGTGTGCTAGAATTGTGTTGGTTTGATGTTTGTAACGAGGCTTCCCCTGAGACAGAGGATGCTTTTTGTTTCTCATGAATATACATCATGTGAAAACTGTTATAAATAACACTTTGGTGAGTAACTATTGTCCTCATTACCACAGGGACCAATGAGGAAGTCATCTTGCAGCTGTTGACATCCCGCAGCAATGCCCAGAGGCAGGAGATCAAAACTGCCTACAAAACTCTGTTTGGAAAGGTAGGTTGGGCTGTTTTCAAGCGTTATGGTGCTGCAGAATTATTCAACAGAATATTTTATCATTTAGAGACACTTATTCTAGAAACAAGAATAACAATAAAGGAATTCTTTCAGAGTTGGGTGCAAATGTTCCTCACAAGCCTTGGACAAGTCACAAGATAAATAAGTGTTGAATGGTGAAGCAGCAGGTTACACATTTCTACCACAGCTGGAATAATCGCCCTGTTCTACCCCTGGTTCTCCAGAAAACACTGATCATCCATAGCTTCTCACATATAAGATGCAACAGAACCACGCAAAGCTGAAAATGCACTCACAGAGTTCAAGCATAGTATTTGTCCTGAACAAATAAATAAACCTGAAAACCTGAAAATGACCCGAAAATCCTGAAAGCTTGTATAATCACGTTAAAGTAACATAACTCAAAATTCTTTGTAACGTTGGGGGAAAAAATTACAGCTGTGTAATTGTGGATCATCAACAAGCTTTGACACGACATAAATCTGACCGCATCTTTGAAAACATGTGAATTTATGAATGTGTGAATAATTCCAGCACAAAATTCACTCAGACACTCAGTATACAGCGATTATAACATCTCTATAAATAACCACAGTGCCGTTCATAACTGCCTTGAAATCCACGTCTATTAAGTTCAGACAGCGTTCTGTCACACTCAAATCATAAAATACGTATCCCTTTCAGGATCTGATTGATGATCTGAAGGGAGAACTGGGAGGCAATTTCGAGTCCCTCATCGTGGCTCTGATGACCCCACCCCTTGCTTATGATGTGACATTACTCCGCAATGCTGTCAAAGTAAGTGCCGCAATTGACAGTGTGTGAATAATACCCTCAACCATACTTAAAGATGTCACTGAAACACATGGAGGACTGTTAGCAGTCAGGATGATGAGTATCACATTTGTGATGTTTCCCTTTTGACCTCTAGGGGGCAGGGACAGATGAGAAGGTCCTGGTGGAGATACTGGCCTCTAGATCTCCCCAGCAGGTGAAGGAAATTGTTGCTGCTTACAGAAAGGGTAAACACATTTCTGCTTCACTAAGATCATTTTAAAGTAACCCTAATGTGGTAAACACAACTTGTGATTTACAAATATTTAGTTTGGGACACTAAATTGCATTTTTTGTGCATTATTTTTGTCAGTGAAAGCTTCTGTTTGATTTTTTTGCCCATCTACAGTAGCAGTTAGACATTAACATTTTTATTGAAATACATTTCTAGTTAGCTGATCATAAGAAAATGAACGCCAATAAATCACTAAAATAGTGCATGTTATCTAACTACCATGTGACATAGTTACAATAGGGTCACAAGTTTGTGTTTGATGTATGAGAAGGAAACATTGATTCAAGATAACGTGTCAGACGTAATGATTAACACGGCTTTCACTCAGGACTCTGTCAATGCTGAGGTGACAAAGGTTTATCTAAGAAAGTATATTTGTTCTTCGTACCTATACCATGCACCTGAAGAAAAGTATGACAAAGCATGGGAAAACATTTGCCAAAGGCTTAAGTACACAAAGTCTAGTAACTACTGTGTACGTTCGTATCTCTCTGTTCCTCAGAGTATGATGATGACCTGGAGGAGGATATATCTGGGGATACATCAGGACACTTCAAGAGGCTGTTGGTCATTCTGCTGCAGGTGATTCTCTTCTCTTCTCTTCTCTTCTCTTCTCTTCTCTTCTCTTCTCTTCTCTTCTCTTCTCTTCTCTTCTCTTCTCTTGTCTTGCAACCTCCTCTCTCCTCTTCTCTCAGTAATCTGTTGTCTTTCTCCAGGGTAACAGGCAG
>OMNV01019746.1:7205-47064 GCA_900303265.1 Brotula barbata
TGATTATTGAGAATTAAAAGAAGTGTTTCTTACTGATGAGTCTGCTGGACCATCTCCCAAGATCCTTATCTCTGCTTGAAGTTAGTAAACTCACTGTGAGAAACCAATGAAAAGTTAAACGTGCGTTCATGTTTGATGTCAGCCTTGTGTTTGATAATTAACCAAATTTAGTTTGCAGCAGTGAACTGAAGATGTCACACTTCTCATTCCACCTATTTTGTTGTTCTAGCAGGGAGACTGTATTTTTTACTCTGAACCAATTTCTTTCTTTCTTGAAAAAGGATTCTCAGTATGGTTGAAATCTAAGTTTGCAAATTCGAGCATAACTGATTCTGTGTTGGTGTAAACAAACTTAGACAGCCCTCACCTGTAAACTTGTTTTCGACGATCGCCAATCATGTTTACACCTTTTTCAAAGAATTGAGTAAGGATGTCTACATGAACACAATTAGAATGTAAAATGCTACTAAGTCGCATGGTTAGCATTGAAACGACCTGAGTCTGATGGGAGTTTGTGATGAACTGGAGTGTTATGGAAATATATATTTCTAACCTGCTGTTGTCACAATAGGAATTCTTCAGTCATTTGAATTCATCCTCTGGGGACCACAAATGTCTGAGCCAATAGTCTTTGAGCTGTTTCACTGCTGATGAGTTTTTCTGCCTTGGATATTTTGATATTTACTTCATATTTACTAAAGCCTCTAATCACAGATGTTACATTTTAGGTTGCTGCAATTCAGTTTTGTCTCCAACACTGCAGAAAATAAAGTGATTCTTTAAATTGGAGGCAAACTTCTGTCCTCTACTGTGAGCTTGGCTTTAAGATCCAATGTCTCCCAATTTATTTATATACAGTAGAAATCCTGAAAACCTATTTATTAATAAATTCAAGATAAGATCAAAGAAAGTTTCTAGGCAATATGAAGAGAAATTTTAAGCCAAATTCTTCAGATCCCTAAGTCCCACTTTAACGTGTGTGTGTGTGTGTGCGTGTGTTCATTTTTAGCTTTTGTACTCGGACTGGTTTGACTTCAGACCAAAACTGTTATTATTATGAATAACTCAAATTTTGGTGGAATCTGCCTTATAGTACACTTTGGACGTCTTTGTAAAGAGTGGAGGGTTTCATTTGTGTAATGTTTGGGGGTAAATATGATTACAAATGCTTTATCCATGAGAAATATATTGAAGTATGTGAAACTTTCAGTTTACGTGGTGTTTTCAAGTACAACAAATTTTAGATTTTTATGATTCATCTTACACACAGACACACTTGCACAGCACTTGACTGCAAAAACATTTGACTACATGATGCAACACATAAATATTGTAACAAAATGTCACCAGATAATCTTCTACACAATTCAACATTGTACTTATTCACTTCCTCTGTAAGAGATGCTCCCCCACACACACACACACATGCGTGTTGTTGCCTTGGGGAGACAGATTTGTCCTGATTCAGAAAGTGAGGATTAGTGAAAACTCTTGAGTTTGTTAACCCTGATTTAAGGGAAACTGTTAAGATTTACCAAATCCAGTCCATATTAACACTGAGTCAGGTACTATGGCAACATACTTGGTGAGGCTAACCTGCTGGCTGGCAGGAGGAGAAACTCAGGTTAGTTGAAGAAAACCTATTTAACTGAAGGCAGTGACGTCAGACACTTTCTTGAAGAGACAGTTGACAATTACTGTCCGACAGGTCGAACTACAGCTAACATTTGCTGATTACTATTACTATTATCATTATTACCATTAATAATAATCTTATTATTACAGATAGTAAATCATCATAATCATGATGATATTTTAATCAGAGTGCCACTGGAATGCCTCGTGTTTCTGTAGCTACAGTATATAAAAAAAAAAAAAAAAAAAATTGTCGTGTGTTGTAGTTACTCACAGTGACCACAGGAGGGCAGTGAACACGAGTCATTTTTCGTTGTTTGGTTCTGCTGATTTTACACTCTTACAGTAGATAAGATAAGTACCTTTACTCAAAGATTGTATTGTATTACATCGCAGACATTTTAAACTATATTACTAATAGAATTTATAGTGGTTACAGCGGCACTTCCCTCAACCTTCTGTCCTTTTAAAACACTTTTCATCCTTACTCGGACATTTGTGTACATGTTACAGCTGATAAATGTAAGTAAAAAAAGAGTAAACATAAGACCCACTGTGGTATTGATACTGCTTCCACTCCTCTCACACACGCACACACGCACGCACACACAGACAGACAGACAGACAGACAGTCTTCAGCCCCTGGTACAACAGTAAACAACAGGACAAAAGCTTTCTGTCTCCACAGCAGGCTGCACTGGCAGCCATCGCTCTGCCCCTCAGTCTCACGGGAAAACCAGAACAACTCAGACTACCCGGGACCTGTCAGGGCCAACCAGGACCCCCTTAGGACCCCTTCCCCAGGACCTTCCACAACCCCACAGGACCCAACTGAACCTTCCAAGACCCTCCAAGATTCCAGGGTCATGGACCCCCAGCGATACAGACCCCGCTCCCAGCAGCAGGTTCACTTCAGGAGAAAGGTAGACGCTGATGGTGGATTTGAGCTCAGACCGTTAATGTCGTTTCCCTGCTGTATTTTAGTTGTTTACAGTATCTGAGATTCAGCAGAACAACCAAGGAAAATACTCAAGAAAGTAAAAGTATCACAAGTACTGTATTCTTTCTGTGTAACGTTTCGACGTTTTGTGTGAAATGTTTTGATTGAATTCTTCTGGCCCTCCGACGTTTGTAACTTTATTGTTGTGACTTTTTCCTGGTATGTCACAGCTTGGTTCCTGCAACACTTTGACCTTTGTTTCAACGTAGGAAAACCGTAATATTGACATATATTTCTCTAGATGTGGTGATTACGTTTTCCTAACGGGTCCAACTCCGTCGGTGAATCGTACTTCGTAAATCGGTTAATTGTGACGGCACCTCAGCGCCGTTATCCGTCAGGGCGCTCATTGCGCATGCGTAATGAGATTCCTGCCTGCTCCATCTTTTTCCGGCTGCACCTGATCAGCTTCCAGGAAGTGACAAAGCTTCACCTCGTAATCCTGACGGCAGCCACATCGGAGGAGGACCGGACGCTGACATGCGGCGTTGCGGCCCCGAGTCTCCGCTGTGACAGACCCGTCGGACCGTCACCGCTCCGGGCCCTTCGGGCTCCTCGGGCTCCGGGACCGCGGACGCTGCGCAGTTTTGCAGCGGGCAGGCTGAGCGCGCAGGGCGGCCCGTGGACGCCGCGACCTCCGCCGCTGCTGCGGGTTCAAACCGCTGTGTGTTCGCTCCACATCCACGCTGACTGCAATGGGATGCTGCGGGAGCGCGGAGGTAAGCACGGCCCGGCCCGGCCCGGCCCCTTATGGACTCCCAGCTGCTCCGTCCCCCATCCGCTATCCTCCCGGTGCCCTTGAGCAAAGCACCGGAGCGCGTTTTCGCGTCTCTAGCTCCGTAAAAGCGCAAAAACATTTCGGGGAGGAGCAGAAGGAGCCGAGCTGGGATTAGATCCAACAACCGGTAATCCAATAAGCGTTTCCAGGGAACGTGTACCGGGGAGTGCGGGGCCTCCGTGCGGGGGGACGGGGATCTCTTTTGTTACCGCGAACAAAAGCGAAAACAGCCGCCCCCCGCCCCCCCTCCGCCCCTCCGCTCCTACCCGATTCCCGCAAAAGGCTTCAGTGATCCGGGCCGAGCCCAGCTAACGGGCCCGGGAGAGGCGGGGACAGTTACGGTCGTAATGCGGGAATGTGTCCCGGCCCTGTAGCCGGATGTGGATCTTATTGTCACCGTGTTTGTGTGTCTTCAGAGGACAAAGAGAGAATGGAGACCGCTGGAGGACCGGAGCTGCACAGACCTGCCCTGGTTCCTGCTCTTCACCGTCTTCTGCGTGGGCATGGTGAGGAGACAACATTCCCACATCATTCCCACAACATTCCCACAACCCCTTTGGCGTCATTGCCCGATTGATCTGTAAAAGTAAACGGATCGATAAGTATCGATCCTGATAAAGTGACTCTCGATGAACCTGATGACTTTTGATTCGTTCTTATCAGTGTTTGTGTCCGAGAAAGCGAACCGTAAACCTCACAAACATCTGTAGTTAAGTCTATTTGAAATCATGGTGCATTGTGGGTAAATCTGTATAAAATAATATCAAACATCCAGAATAAAGAGGAATTTATAAGAAACGTAAAAAAAACTCTGGGGTTCCTTGAATGGATTTCTAAAAATCAGAACTGCTCAACAAAAGTAGTTTTTTTTTATATATATATATATATATATTTATTGTGGTATAATTCATTTTTAATGCACCACGTATGTTTAAAAATCATTGTTGAAAAATGTATGTTGAAAAATCATTTGTAGTGAAGATATGATTGAAAAGATTCATCTACTTGGTAAAGAATGTGCATTAAAATCGTCTCCTGATGATGATGATGATGATGATGATGATGATCTTCTTCCATGCATCCTGATACATTTGGTGTCTCTGAAAACTTTGGGCTTTTGACTAGAATTTAAGATAAAGAGACAAACTCAGACTTTTAGAGGGTAATAAAGCTTTTGTGATGATGATGATGATGATGATGATGAAGACGACGTGCTGTAACGGATATATTCTGATTTATGTTCTCTGTTTCCCCTCTAAATAAGATAAACTTTTCTTATCTAAATGTACAAAGCCTGGAGGACAATTCTGCTGATAGATGAATTATTCATCAAATCAATTCATATCAGGATTATTAATGGAGAAGTGACTGATGATGAAGGTGTGTGTGTGTGTATTTAGTTGAAGACATGGGACGTCCTTACCCAGAGGAAGTGCCTCCCTGCCGCCCCCTGGTGGACGTATTTTTGTAAACGTTTCAACAAACTGATCAAATTTACAAAACCCTAATTTGTCCATCTTGATCCGGAGCAGATTTTACATTGAAGATGGAGAGCAGTAAATGGTGCACTGTCACTTTAAGACAGGACGAGGTGACGATGGCTGCCATCATTGCTGGTTGTTATCTGGTCGTGTAGAAAGGGAGTGGATCTCACACGGTATCACCTGACGGCTCTGATTCTGTAAACGTGATCGGAGCTGGGCTTCAGATTAGAGGGACTGGAGGACCCCCCCCCGCCCTGATGGAGGAGGGCCCCGGAACACACTGACTTCTCTCAGCTGTCTTGTTGTGGTGGATCTTGGCTCTTCATCATGTCTGCTGAGCTCGCTGTTATTGGATTAATAATCTGTAATTCCAGTCCCACTGGGCCCAGCAGTGTCTCAGACGTTTCTAGATTATTTAGGACATCGGGGCTGCTTTTCTTCTTCTTCTGTTACTCAGTAAGACGTTCTCTTAAACTCTTTTGGTTTCTGTTTCAGGGTTGCATCTGCAGCTTCACCATCGTCACCGGCGGCGCCGCTCGCCTCGTCTTTGGATATGACAGCTACGGCAACACCTGTGGCCAACGCAACGAGCATCTGGAAGGCGTCCGGCTCAGCGGCCTCGACCACACTGACCGGAAGTGAGTGGTGTTGTTTTGGTAACTTCCCCTCGGTCGCTCTGTTGTATTGAGTTTGAAAAAAGAGGGGACGTGAAAACATCCGACCCCGACGCGACGTGACTGGGTGAGAGCGTGTGTGTCACGTGATTCTGAATGTCGTGCGTCTTTGGTTTTTATGATCATGCAGCTGTAAGGCCAGGCTTCATAACCCCGCCCCCTCTACGAGCGAACCTCCTTTGAGGATAGGTAGGCTCGTCCATGACACTCCCGGTTCGGATTCCAGTCTGGGAGCAGAATGACCTCCGACCTGGGGTGAACTTGTGTCTGGTGTGAATGTAGAAGGGGCTGCTGGGAGCTCCCCATGCGTGTCACCTTTGTGTTTTTATGCTGGCCCTACACATCCACTCCTATGTAACCTCCCAGTCTGCGTCCATTCCACTTTTATTACTTTATTGACCTGCTACAAAATGTTTGTCATATTTTAGGCTTTTCATGGAATTTGTCTTGGTTTGTCTTTGGTTGCCGTGGTTTGTCCAATGTCAGATGCAGCTAATTGGAAACTCCACTTGGAGCTGGAGTGTGTGTGTGTGTATAAGTTGGGTTTGTGTATGAAGGAGGCCTTGTTGGTTGGTTCCTCTGCCGTTTTGGTTCGGTGCCACATTTCCTCCCACCGCTGCTCTCTGACATTCAGCTGATGTTTTCCTCCTCTACAGCTGTGATGAGTCGGCACTTTTTCAGACGGTAGTCGTGTTTTCAGACGTGGAAATGCTGTGAATCTTAGAAAGGCCTTTCCATCCTCCCATTTTTTAAATACATATTTGCATTCACACGTGGAGAAGCTGAATGGACCTGAAATATAATCTGCAACAAAGTCTGGACGCTCGGCTGACTCAGAAAAGTGAAATAATCTGATGGAAACCGTTTTTTGGAAGAATGACGGAGGTTTCAGTGACAGTCCAGCGATGCTCCTTCCCTCCTGAAATCCCACGTCTCCGTGCTCTGATCTGTGTTTGCTTCTTGTTGTATTCTTCCTCTCCTCACCTCTTCCTCCTCCTTTCTTCGCACAGGTTCGTCTTCTTCCTGGATCCTTGTAACATCGACATTGTGCAGAGGAAAATCAAATCCATGGCACTGTGTGTGTCTCTGTGTCCCACTGAGGAGCTGCGGACTTACCAGGACCTCATGACGTTCGCCATGGTCAATGGTGAGCGTGTCCAAAGACGACCCCCCCAACCCCCCACCCCCGTTTAAAAGAGCAGTCTGTGTCCGCTAAATAGGAAAAATGGAAGCTGTGATTTCTCGTATTCGTGCCATCAGACTAAACGAACGCTCAGTTGGACAGAGGGCGCTGTTCTTCCAGAGCAAAAAGCATCGAAGCTTTCAGAGTTTCTCCCGACCCGACGCACTCACCAGTCATTCAATTGGTCCTAAAACAGGCGCTGACTGTAGCGAAGGTGCTTTTGTAACGATATGACACGACAGGGCACTTTGCAAAATGATGTAATAGATTATGTTACGGAGGCCTACGTAGTGGTGGAGAGAGAGAGAGCGAGGGAGGAACAGAGGTCGCCAGTGAGCCGGGGTGCTGTGACGTCAGGCCGATGATGAGTTCAGGTCTGCAGCGACAGCACACAATACTGTCATTTAATACACACACGCACACACGCACGCAGCTTTATGGACTGTACGTTAACAAAGCCAGCATTAAGCCCGGGGGCTTGTTGGTGCCACCACGGCCGCTCTCCACGTGACTGAAGCTGCTATTGTGTCTTCTTGACGGCTGAAAAAAATCTTTTTCTCCAGCAAATGTGGGGAAATCTGACAGTCGTGAATGAATGACGCGGCTCCCGTTGGACTCGTACCGAACCCGTGCCCGTACGGGAGAGTTGACGCTGACGCATATTCATTGGCTTACCTTTAACTTGAACCTGCATCAAACTGGAAATGCTTTTGTCTTTTCAAATCCCAAGTGAGGAATTCTCTGCATGAAAATATCTGCATGTGTCAGAGGTGATGATGATGATGATGACGATGATGATGATGATGATGACGATGATGACGATGATGACAGGGTTCTTGATGGTTCAGCATGTGTTTGTGCCGTTCCCAGGCTCGGAGCTCTGTTCCTACGAGTTAGCCGGACATAAATACCCCAGTCTGCCTGAGAGATTCACCAAATGCCCCAAACTTCCTGTTCCCCCCAGGTAAGAGGAGCGGTCCTGGTCCCCCATCGGGGAGGCGTTCAACAAAGACTTCAACTTGTTTTATTTTTGGTTCTTTGAATCGTCGTCTGACTTCACCTTACTCGCTTTCTCTCTCGCCAGTAAACCCTTGCCAGTGTTTAACCGCTGCACCCCGGTGGACATTTCCTGCTACGCCAAGTTCGCCGAGGCCGTGGTGACCTTTGTGAGCGACAACAGCATCTTGCACCGACTGATCGCCGGAGTGGCAGCCAGCAAGGAGATCATCGTGGGCCTGTGTGTGCTGGCTCTGCGTGAGTTCACTGTTTGTGTGTGAGATCCAACGGTCCTCGAAGACGTTTCTGACGTTTGAACGGGATGTAGGAGTTGATGGGGTTCTAAAGGTCTGGTTCACTGGCAACTCATGGGCTCTGTTTGGGGAGGTCCTCAGGGTTTAGACTAGATCCTATCAGACCCTGATGGAGGTGCAGGTTGAGGGAGAGGAGTTTTTCCGTTTGTTAGTCTTTGAGGAGGTTCTACAACTCCATATTGAGATTCAAGAGCTGTTTGAAAAACCTCTAGTCCTTCAATTTTATGATGAAGTTCTTCAGAGAGTTTTAGGGGCCCTGTTTGTTGGTTTTGTGGATCTTAATCAGGCTGCAGAAATCTCAGGTGAGGTTCTGGGTGTGACACGAGCCTTTATAAAACATGTGTGTTCCATATTGACATAATGTGAGATGGTGGGATCTGTAGTAGACAGCAGAGAGACAGAAGATGAGACGTTTGTACAGAGATGAAGTCCATGTTTGTGCTGTGAAATATGAATCTGAACTGTGTGGGAGTTTAACTCTTGACAATGTCTCTCTCTCTCTCCCTCTCTCGCTCGCTCGCTCTGCCTGCCTACCTGCAGTACTCTCCATGATCCTCATGGTGATAATCCGGTACATCTCGGCTGTCCTGGTCTGGATCCTCACCTCCCTGGTCGTCCTTGGTGCCCTGGGTGAGGTCACTTCTTGTCTTCTGGGTTTTCATTGTTGGGGTCTGACGTAGCCCACTCCTGATTCTTTACCTGGTTTTTCAGGCTGTGCGTACCGTTATGGCCCCAAACAGGGTTTCCCGGGTTCTAAACGGACCTTTTCCTCCTGGAACTGTAGCCAAATGAAAAATCTTTGTTTTCTACATTTCAATAATTAAAATCGATATAATGTGTGATGTATGACTGATGCTGATTTGGTATATTGGTGTGTGTGTGTGTGTATCCTTACCTCAGGTTCATTTTAAACAGGACTTATTATGGGTCATGAAATGTTGTCTGTTCTAGACATGAAACCTTTGTTGGTCCATCTTCAGCTACATAACACCAACCAATGTGAAAAGACTCGTTCTGTGTCCAACCTGGATGATTTGTTTTAAATGGAAGCTGCAGACAAATCAAATCGGAGCTCAGGCCAAAGTCTCCCACTGTGCTGAGATGAACTCGGTGTACATCAATGACACACACAGAGTTTCTACACCGTCTTGCTGTCATTCACGGTCACGCCGTCTTCACCGCGCACACACACACACACACAATGCAACTTAAAAACGGTCCCTGGGATACCCGATGTCGGCCATATATTCACTGCTACGTTCCACGTAAACACGGTGGGCTGGAGTGCGTTCGACACGCCGCTCGCCCCTGACCTGCTCATCGCAAGTTAGCATTGGGGTTTTTTTCATTTGTCTCTCATCCCAAAATAAACTCTCCTCGTCCCCAATCCTTTTTTCTTTTTTCTTTTAATGGGCACCGGGACGATGGGAGGTCCTTAATTTGGAGCTCTAGGTCTGTGTGGTCCTCAGGTGGACGTGCAGAGACCCTGAAAGTGCTTCAGACGGCAAACAGAGGTGGACAGATGTAATAAAGGCTCTCTGTGTTTAGCCGGCAGCAGCATCCTCTGGTGGCTGTACATCGATCACCGGTTACATGGCAACAACACCGTGACTAAAACCACCAAGGAAGCCAAGGAGGAAGTGGAGGTCATTCGAGACAGTGGTCAGGCCCTGCTGGTGTACGCCATCGCCGCCACCATCTTCACGGTGAGTGCAGATAAACCCAACGCGCTTCGTCTTTGTATCAAGCTGCTCCAAAGTTCTGTTATCATTTACAATAAATCTTTATGTGACCACATTCACATTTTACTCTCTTTCTTCCTCTCTCTCTTCCTCTTTCTCTCTCTCTCAGATCATCCTCCTGTTGCTGATGCTCTTCATGAGAAAGCGAGTGTCATTGACCATCGCTCTCTTCCACGTAGCGGGAAAGGTCTTCATCCACCTGCCCCTCCTCACCCTCCAGCCCTTTGTAACCTTCCTCACCTTGCTCCTCTTCTGGATCTACTGGATCCTGGTGCTGCTCTTCCTGGGAACCACGGGTCAGAACAAAAACTTCCTTTCACTTTGATTTTACAAAATGACAATGATCAAAAAGTACAAAAAACACTGCAACAAGTCTGTTTGTTTGAGCCTGTGGTGGAGTGTAACCATGGCAACATACACGTCCATCCAGATTAGAGTCAAAATGCCTTGAACGTTCCACTGCAGACCTTCGGGCCTTTTGTTTGTGTGGTTTTGTGCGGGTAGTTTCCGTGTAGTGAGTCTGCCACATATTTGAGCGTCTGTGCTGCAAAAACTTTGCTCTCCTCTCCAGGGAACCCAGTGCAGAACGAGGAGACGGGGCTGACGGAGTTTCGGCTGACGGGACCTCTGCAGTACTTGACGTGGTACCATGCTGTGGGCCTGGTCTGGATCAGTGAGTTCATCCTGGCCTGCCAGCAGATGACCGTGGCCGGCGCCGTTGTCACGTATTATTTCACCAGGTAACCCACGTTTGATTGGTGGAGACGTGAGAGTTGCTGGGATTAGTGTCTGTGTGTGAAAGTAAAACACCACCACCACCATTTAACCTACACAGGGAGTGAGCGTGCCTCCACACAAGCCACGTCAGCTCATGTTGGTGTCTCACAGCACCATGCGTGCTTTGTTTTCTTAGCTTGTATTCTGTTTTGTACAGGTTCAGTATGGTACAGGGTGTATTACATAGACCGGCTCAGGATCCAGCTCAGAGGATCAGTCCAATCACACAGCAGCATCACTTCCCCTCGGTTTAGCTTAAATTGTTGGGGCGATACAAAAAAACCACTTAAATCCATCCTAAGGGCCAGGCCTGTAGACACAAGGAATCATGGGTAATGGGTTCGAGAATTTAAATTCTAGGACTTAAGTTCAAATTTCTAGCGCACGTTCTGACAGACAAAAAGAACCTCACCAACCAGCCAATATTCAGATCATAACAAATACTTATTTACTTCTAATACTTGTATTTTTGATATTTAAGTACATGAGTTCCACCACTTCAATAGATGACATTCTTGTGCTTGTCTTCAGGGACAAGAACAGACTCCCGGTGACGCCCATCCTGTCCTCGGTGCTGAGGCTGGTCCGGTACCATCTGGGCACTGTGGCCAAAGGCTCCTTCATCATCACCCTGGTCAAGATCCCAAGACTCATCCTCATGTACATCCACAACCAGCTGAAAGGAAAGGTATCTTCCTCACGCACACTCTCGCTCCGTCTTCGCCTTCACCGCGGTGACGTATGGACGCTCCGAACAAAGACACAAGAATCCTTTGTTTACTCACCGTTAGCAGCTGAGTCCTTAAGTTATTCTAGAAATGTACGATTCTTTGATAAGATTCATCTGATCTGATGTCCGTCAAGAGACAAAAGGACCTCAGTTTAGTTCAAAGCTATCAGGTTCACTATCGATTCACTTTTAGTGGAAAAACTCTCTCTCTCCCTCTCTCTCCCTCTCTTTCTCTCTCTCTCCCTCACTCTCCCTCTCTTTCTTTCTCTCTCCCTCTCTCCCTCCGTCCGTCCCTCTGTCTCCCTCTCTCTCTTTCTCTCTCTCTCCCTCTCTCTCTCCCTCCATCTGTCCCTCTGTCTCCCTCTCTCTTTCTTTCTCTCTCTCTCTCCCTCTCTGTCTCTCCCCCGCTCTCTCTCCCTCCCTCTCCCTCTCTCAGGAGAATGCGTGCGCTCGTTGCATGTTAAAAGCGTGTATCTGCTGTCTGTGGTGTCTGGAGAAGTGCCTCAACTATCTCAATCAGGTATAGAGACCCTAAAACTTCCTGTCCCCTTATCAGCTTCCTTACTGCAGCTCACCCACATGTGTCTCATCCCAAACTGTTTGTTATTCTTCTTCCCAGAACGCATATGCGGCCACAGCCATCAACAGCACCAGCTTCTGCACGTCGGCACGTGACGCCTTCGTGATCCTGGTGGAAAACGCTTTGCGTGTCGCCACCATTAACGCCGTCGGAGACTTCGTTCTCTTCCTGGGGAAGGTGAGATGGCAGTTAAGATGATGATGATTCCCAGTCGCATCTGATGACACTGGAACCTCCCCCGGCCCACGCACACGTTAACGTATCACACATATGCAGCCAAACACATCAACGCACTTGAAGCTCCTCCCTAACACCCACACTGCTGTTCACGCCGCCTCGCTCACACACTCTGAGGGGTGTGTGTGTGTGTTTGACACCTTCATTTTCTGCATCCCAAATCTGTTTTCGGGTTTGCCTGAATCCTTTGTTTCTCCGTTTCCCATAATCCATGCGTTTTCAGCACATGATGGCCACGCGTCACCAACTTGTGGACCTCGGAGGGGAGGGGAGGGGAGGGGAGGGGCTGAGATGAGGTTTTTGTTTTTTTTGTGAGTTGTTGAAGCTGTGTCCTTTTCTGTGTCCAGTCCTGGACTTCATTCGTGACACTGAAGTGAATCCACTGTGACAGAGGGAGGGTGGGAAATGTTTTACAAATGGATCAGATGATTTCAGTAAAATCCAAAATAATTGTAACTGCTCCTGGCACTAACGTGACGTCACCCAGGTCATAGATGGCTGCAAAGGATTTACTTGGGGCCACTGACCAGCAGTTGAAAACCCCAGGACCTGATAAAAGCATCAACCTGCAGGGGAAAGGTTAAAGGTTAGGACTTAATATCTTAACTCCCAGAATTCTCAGGACACGAAGCCCTGAATGGAACGTGAAGCGGTGATGGTAGAGTTAAAATACGATGAAGACAAGAAGGACCGGTAGATCCGTATTTATGAGTTGGTTGAAAATCTTGTTGAAGTGAAACTCTGAGGGTTGAAATCAGGCGAGGAGAGTCGCTGCTGAAGGAGTTGAACCTGTGACCCAACTGCACGGCTCTACCTGTGTTGTGGTCTCCTGTTTAGTCTTTGATAAACTTCAATTCGTCATCACTGAGCGATGAAAATTAGGCCAATCAAACAGGACACCGAATGAAACAGAACAAACTGTCTCAACATCAGCAGATCGAACGGTAGTAAATAACATTACAGTCAATACATTATCATGAACATATCATCGCTCTGCAGCTGTTCCTGTCTCAGGTAGAAGATCTGAAGTTTCTGATTTGTCAGGAACTCATCACAAGTTGGAAGGAATTAGTCTCCCCGAGTTAGAGATGTCTAAGCTGGGCTCAAAACTTATCAGTCAACCCTCATAGATTCCTTTTTTTCTTTTCTTTTTTTAATGTGATCCTCCCACCTCCATCTGCGTGCTTCATCAGGTCCTGATTGTCACATCGACGGCGTTCGCTGGTGTTTTACTCCTGAACTACCAGCGGGATTACGCTGAGTGGCTCCTCCCCCTCATCATCGTCTGTCTCTTCGCCTTCCTGGTCGCCCACTGCTTCCTGTCGGTTTTCGAGATCGTGGTGGATGTCCTCTTCCTCTGCTTTGCCATCGACACAAAGTACAACGATGGAACCCCAGGAAAGGAATTCTTCATGGACAAAGCGCTGATGGTGAGTGAGGAAAGAGAAAGCGGAGCTCTTTTAAAAAGATCCAACGTTTCCTGTGTTGGAAACATTCCAATGACTTCACTCCACTGTGTGAATGGTTTTGGGGGCGAAGTGGCTCAGGTGCTAAGGTGATCACCTAATGACGGAAGGGTCGCTGGTTCGATCCCTCTCTCCTCCGCGTCGAAGGTCCCTGAGTGAGACCCTGACCCGATGGCGTGGTTGGCGTGGCTGAATGCGAAGCAAACGCTGTCCCAGACTAGAAACGAGCTTTTTAAGTTGCAGACTAAATATTAAAATGATGTAATCAGGTACGGTGGCCTGGTAAAGCAAAATAAAGTATTTTCATTTCTTCGGGAAGCCGACTCACCGGTTTATCCCAGATTTTTGGCTCCGATATTTTTTCCATATCCGTAGCGTTTTTCTGTTCATCTTAATCTTTTTTTTTTGGTCAGATCCATTAAGAGCAATGTGACTTTCAGGGGGAAAACCGGTTTGAAGTTGGGCTGCCGCTGTGGAGAAACACGGTGACGTGTAACTGCTTGAGTTATCAGATAATACGTGATAAATCCCAGATTATGATGCACAATCTCAAAGGATGTCAAATATAGAATTAAAAACTCACAACTGATCACAGATGACACGAGAAATTAATCTAACAAAATAACAATGTTTACATTTTTCCTTTCTATTTAAATGATTTGCCTTCCTGGGTCGTCTTCACTCATCCTCCTCGTGTTTGTCTCCGCCCCCTCGCCATCTGTCAGGAGTTTGTTGAGAGCAGCAGGAGGTTGGATCGAACAGTGGAGCGTGGGCGGAGTCGGATGAAGGAAGTTGTGTCTGAAGGAGCTGAGATGAAGCCCATGGTGAGTGACAGTGGAGGGGGCAGTGAGGTTGTGGCAGAGGAAGCGGGGATGGCGCGAAATGGAGGCGGGTGTGAGTGGGAGGAGCTTCAGGAGTTCCAGGTGTACTACCTGCTGGTAGGGGTGCTGGTCGACTGGGTGCTATTGGAGCAGAGCGCCCTGGTCGTCTGCCTCAGCGAGGACGTCGTGCTCTTCCTCTGCGTTTACCTGCCCACCTCTACGCTCTTCTTGTTTGTCAAATTGCTCCAGACGCCAAGCCCCGCCTCCTCCTCACCCAATGCAAAATCCGCCTCAGTTGCTGCATGCTGATGACTCTGGACTAACCACTGCATGCTAACAAACTCACCGCCTCCCCAGCATGCTGAGTGGATTAGCACTAACCTGCCTGATGACATTATTCATCATCATCATCATCATCGTCATCATCACCACCACTGACTAAAGTTTGTATTTGATTCCTTTTTGTCTACGTTCTCTGTTTTGTAAAAATGTTTATTTTTTGTTTTGTGTGTGTGTTTTCTGTTCTCGCCTTGTCAGTGTGGTGCTTTATGGACGACAGATAAGTTGTCCTCTTTAAAACGACAGGCAGGATGAAGGCTCCTCCTCTTCCCTTCCCCTCCAAACACAGGTGGGGAGGATGTCCCTCCCCTTTGACCTCTCACACTAGCTTCCCAGACATCTGATGACCTGGAAAAAACTGACGATGCTGATGCAAAAACCGCATCGCCGACTGCATCGCACAAATTCTCCCTCAGCTCATCTTCCCTGGTTCTTACCAGCCTAGTAAGCGTTATGATCTTATCATCACATACTAGTCACTGTCATATGGGAGATAAAACAACAGAATGGCTACCAACAAACTGACAGCTCGTCCAGTTGTGATGATGGGCGGGACTAAGATGTGAGGAAATGGTGAGAGTGGGAAACGAGGATTTGATCAAAGAGTTTTGGGGAGCAGCCAAAGACGTCTGATTACCCATAATGCTCCACTCTCATTTCCTTCATATCTGCTTTGTTGTCTTGCATCTCGACTCCTCTTCATCTGCTCGTCATCCTCAGGCTGTTTGTAGATGAAACCTTTGAATAATCCCGCTGCCGTCATTCTGCTTTTCCAGGCACCGGGAACAAGTTCAGCTTGACCAAAATCACCGAATGGGACTTCTCAAAAAAAACAAACAAACAAACAAACAATGGAAGAGAAAAAAAAAGAGACATTCCAAAATGTTTATTTTTACCAACGTGTAACATGTTTACTATGGTTTCACTCCAGGGAAAACGATATTTTAATAAGAAACTGTAAAAAGTAACAATGTAATGAAGCACTTTATATGGAAGCGCTGCATATTTTAAACAGGCTGATGCATTTTTGGTAGTGATGTCCTTTTTTATAAGACTAACATCGATCATCTAGTCAGAACACTGTACTAATAGGTCTCACAGGTCACTTTTTGGTTCTTAACCTTTCTGCATAGCGAGTTTGTTTGCATTTTTTTGGGCTGTCACTGTGGATTCGTTTGATAATCGATGATTTTCCTCGTATTGAGTATTTCATCAGTCAGAGTTTGTTTCTGACTGGAAGAGAGACAAATTAAAGCTACAAATTCTCAACAAAGAAAGAATTCTAGAAATAGATGAAAATAATTTGGCCAGTCTGGATTATAATCTACGGAACAACGGATGAAACTAATAATTTCACAGTAATGCTTTTTATTTTATACTCTTTATGCCTTCGTCCGTCCGTCAATCCAAATTGTGCGTCGTTGCCTTTCACGTCCTTTCATCGAGGTCATGTGACCTTTTGTTTTTTTTATTTGAAATGTACACAAACCTGTTCCAGCAGGAACCAGGAGAGAGAGTTCTGATCACACGTGATCCTCCTCCTTTTCTTTCGTTTCTTGTCTTCCTTTTCTTTTCTTTCCTTGGGGCGCCGTCACCTTCTCCTCCCGTCACACGTACAGGAGCAGCAGGAGCTCCACGCTTTGGTCCCGTGATGAGAGGGTCCACAGTTTGTCACAGCTAAGGCAGCATAAAACGTCGACCTTTATGTACTCTACAGAGTATTCTCCGCTAAACTCCCAAAAATATTCCACTCCATTGTTGAAGACTGACGCCGGTGTTTCACCGTGGACGTGAACGTGTCTCTGCTCTGTTGTTTGGTTAGCGTGAGGGGGTCGTGTCGTCCGATAACCGATCACGGTCATTTTTAATCGATTATCAGTTCATCGTGACAGCCCTTTTGATTTTGCCGCTGAGAATCACGCTAACGTCGCGGCGGCAAAGCTCTAAATCGTGTTTTGTTTGGGGTTTTTTGGCATCGACCGCTGAAAGCCCTGATCACGTGACGGACGCTACGTGGTGGATTTTGGGTTTTGGGAGTCTCTCATTGGTGAGAGTGAATGAGGGGGCGGGGCCTTTTCTGCAGCTTCCTGTCCGTCCTGAAGGCCGACCGCGTGGAGCCTCAACCCTTCGCTGCTACCTGTCGGACTTACGGACTGTTTGGACGAGGAAACGGACGAAAAACCTGCCAAACCTCCAACACGTCCTCCTATTGGCCCCTCGTGGATATGAAAGTTCAGGAGCGAGGAACCCGATGGTTCCAGCAGCCGTGACCCTCCGCCTCCGATTGGTCGATCAGATGTCCATCCCCCATAGCGACATCCGTCCAGTCGGATTAACAAAGGGCTACCGAGGAGCCGCCGGTGCGTGGACGGTTTGGATGGATGTGGATCAGTTCGGTCCTGTGGTTTCATTATGAACTTTGTTTTTCTTAATTCTGCTGGCTGAAGTGTCTGTTTTTGTTTCTTCTGTGTCGATGACAAATGTAGGATCGATTGTTATCATCAGCTGACGTCTCCACGGGCTGCGCGTCCATCTGCCCAAACAGCGTGGCACTGTGACAATTCTTCTACGTTTCCGTTTTTAAAGTTGGTTTCTCCAGATAACAGAGAGGCTCACGGTACGCCCGGCGTTTTCTGCCTGGACTCTTCCTCATGCAGGAACAGTTACACTGCATCCAGACGTTCCATACAAAGTTGGCTGTCTTGTCGGTCGGTCGGTCTGTCGGTCGGTCAGTCCGAGTCCTTAGACTTCCACCAGTCGCATGTTTCGATGTGTCCTACACGTAAAAAGTCATCTCCAAATTTTGGATGCCTTCTGACGTTAGAGAAGCTGCTGCTCCGTGAAGTCGGAACCTTCTCGAGTTCAGCTCCGTTGCGATTTTCAAATAGGAAGTCTGAAAGTTTCGTGTTGCCTCAAGCACCGAATTAAGAGTAGGAACGAAAAAGGAAATGAAATGAAAAGCAAACGCACTCATTTGTGCGGCGAACAAACTGCGTGAACCACCCAGAGTATGTCGGCGTACGCCTGCCGTCCCAGAAGTCAACTAACAGGTTGACCTTTCCCCTTTTCGTCCACAGCGCTGTCCTGTACCATTCACGCCGAGCTGCACCGCACCGCTATACGGCGTCGGCGTCTTCTCTTTGAGCGGCGTGGAGACGTCAGCTGCATTCAGGCAGCCAGCAATAAAACAGAGCATCATGTTCACCGCTACAAAAACCAGAAAGTCTTCCTACTTCTGCTCGTCACATTTTCTGTTCAAAAGAATGTTGTGTTTGGAAAAACAGACTAAGTCAAAGGTAAACATCTGTCCTCTGAGTTTCCAGATGTATTTTCACATCAGGCCCGTCTGAGATTTGATGTTCGATTCACTGACTAACCCTGCAGTTCACGATCGTTGAAGGCATCAGTTTGGGCAGCTGTAACGCTCTAAGGCCGAGGTGACGTCCTAGATTTGAGACCTGTTGGTCTCCACCTACATCAGGGTGCAACATGCGGGCACAGTCGAGGACTAAGAGGGCTTCAGGTCCTGTGGATTTGTCCTGTGTCTATTGAAATTTCATTTATCTGCCTCACCGTGGACGCAGAAACGAAGCTGAGGCAGCCGATGATCAGTGTCGCACCTACAAGTCGCCCAAAATGTTGCCTTGGTCGCTGCGATGCCGGGAAAGAAAAAATGCCACCTGGGTTCAGACCTGAAGGCCTCCGGTGTGTAAAACCACAGAATCCCCATGTCATCCACGTACAGAAGGTGAAGCAGTAGTCCAAGTTTCTCCCTTTGTGTCGGTGTAACGTGATACTCATTGACGTGTTGATGAACGGTGTAGTTTGGGCTCAGAGGGCTGCAGTGCTGTACGCCTTAAAAACTAAAGAGGACTTGTGTGTCTCTGAGTGCTCCTGATGAACCATGCTGTAACACCTTAGTTTCTGGGTCCTTTTATTTCCAAATTAGGAGTTTGTGCTGTGGAAATTTCATAAGCATTTTCCCAGAAACCATTGTGTCCTTATGTACAGTAGTCATCATTGTGAAAATGATCCTCCCAGAGCTCGACCTTTCTGTCTGAAAACCACACTCGTGCTGATCGGTGCTCTGTGGTGTTAAGTTTGTCTTCATGGTTGAAGTAAGAAGTTCGAAGGTTGACGATGGTCACTGCAGATTTTAACGAAGACTTCAGTCAATGCATAGGAAGAGACGCCGTTTAAGTCCCGACGATGACGTAGATAATGACAAATGAAGTCCACTTAGTGGAGCTGAAATCGTTATAGCAGAACAGATCAGAGCCTCTTATTTTTTAATTGATATATGGACAATATTGATTTTGATCACAGGTTATCGTGAAGCAGACCCTGTTTTTAAGTTCTGATGCTGTTCGATGTGGGTTTTTGATCTCTGCGTCAGGCCAGACAAGCAAATTCCTTGTGCTTGTTTTGGGTTGGCTCTTTGGGTGCTCTTGAATCAATGGGGTGGGGGGTCCGTATGAAAACTCCAGCCGTGGTATAGGATGCTGTTTCTCCCATTTAGAAATGTTTGAAAACAGCAAAGTAGAGACCCAGAAACTAAAGCACTGAGAATTAGGACTAAATGGTCCTGTAGCCGTGACAGTTGCCGTCACTGTCTCCTTTCACAGCCAACAAATTTAATAGACAAAGTGAGGGGCTTTTATTCTGGAATGACTCAATCAGAAGAAAAATGGAAAGAAAACCGAATCCTGCACATTTAAACACAGACTGGAATGTACAAGTCATCACATACTGATGTGGAAAAACGTCTCGAGTGGAAAAACAGCAGGATCTCATGAAAATCCTGGAAAAGTCATGAATCTGAAATTGTGTTTTTAAGGTTTGGAACCATTTTGTAAAGTCGTGAAGTATTTTTTACAATTTTGGAAAGTCATGAAAAGTTTTTTAACAATGATCGGAATCTTGACTGAAGACAAGCGAGAACTTGTAAAGATATTTATATTTCCTGGAAATGGTCTTCGGTTCCACACAGAACCCAGGCGAGCAAATTGAAAGCCAAATTTCATCGTTATTGAATGCGGACAAACAGCGTTTTCATGGCGCGGCACGCAGAGCGTGAACCAATCGCTGCCACAGTCGGACCACCAAAACCAGAGCCCGCCATTCAGGTTTAGCTGCCTAGCTAATGCTAACACTAGCAAGTACTCGCTAGTCGGCTAACATTAGTAGTTTCCACTGATTTTGGTCTGAATATAAGTAACTTAGCGTTTGTGTATGAGGGATATCGGCCATCATTCTGTTTCTGACATCCACGTAGGGCACATTCGGTCTGATTGATTCACGCTTCGCACGTCGGGCTATGAATTAGTGACGCCATTTCACCATCAGTTCACTCCCCCACTTTAATTTGATCCACGTTTATCAAAGGTCGGAGTTCAGCGTGCATGTCAACATATTGGCTAATCTGATAGCGTAACTTCTGTTTCTTTTCAAGATCCAGTTCTTAAATTTTCCTCCTCAGAAACTGTTTGTCCACCCATTAAACGGTAAAAGTATCCGGTTAAGAAAAGATCCCGGCTCAGTTGATCTGTCAGGTTTGACTCTCGCGTTTGTTTTTTCTCTGCAGTATAAACTTATTTGTAACACTGGAGAACTTTTTTTTTATATTTATCATTTCTTATGTATATTTGTTTTTTACAAAAATAATAAAATAGAACATTTGAACTCATGCTGTTCTGTACATTCATTTATTTGAGAAAATATAAGATTAAGCCCGACACACACAACCATTAAATTACAGAATGTCTATACAAGAAACAATAAAAAGACAGATTTTGAGTAAAAGCAATACAAAATACTATTAATATTCGTCGTGTTTGTTGAAACCTGACATACAATTCACAATAATTATTCTGAATCTTTTGTAAAGTATCTGCTTAAAATGGATGCAAAAGATTTCTTCAGTTAGCTCACGTTAGCAGTAACAATCCTGAAAAATAATATGAGGGTGCGTTTATCTCCATCTTATCTTTATTCTGGTATGGAGCGAGTTGTGGTCATAAGTGAAAGCATTGTTAACAAGTGAGGGTTGATGAACTGTGGAACAGCTCCACAAACCTGAGTGGACCACGTGACTCGGAGGACACGTCAGACTTCCGATAAGAAGTTTTCTTCGTATTAACAGCGTGATGTGTATTTCAGCAGCGTCGTTTGTGATGTAGCCTTCACAAACTCTGATAGCTTCGTGGGTGAGGTGGCCCGGTCAGGCGATGCTTTTGGAGTGCACATGGTGAATATTCAAACTCAAAGCTTAGAGCTCCTCGTCATCCTCGCTGATGTTACTGTCCAGCTCCTTGTCTTTGCGTTCTGCGCTCTCTGTTACAAACTCCTTCTGTTGCTCCTCCAGCTCCTTCAGCTCCCTCTGCAAGTGTTCCAAGTGAACCGCACGCCGGTTCCTCAGCAGCCGGCCCGGGAACGGGTTCATATCACCGAAGGCGATGCTGGTTAGCTTCCTGCAGGTAAAAGCACAGAAGAACATCTTCCTCTCTCCATTTATGATAAACCAAGCAGCCTGCAAACTTTCAGCCTTCTTTACCTTCTGTTTTGGATATTTGATCTCGTATAAGTTCAAGCTGGAATCATGCCCATAAGTATTTAATCCCCACCAGACTCGTGATTTACATCAGTTAAGCCTGAAATCAATGTCACTCTGCACTGAGCCAGAAGAAGTCACGTTTGTGTCTCGACACGCGACTGGGAGAAAATATCTGTCGTAATTGGTAAAAAAGGTCAACATCATTCTCTGATTCTCCTTTAAGATAAAATAACGTCACACCTTCATTCCTCGTGATCTAAGTCTACTTTTCATCTTTAGTAACTGAAATAACAAAAGGGTGCATCATCTGGGAGTGGAGAGCGTGGCTCAGCGGTGATGCGCGAGGAAAGTCTCAGAGGTCTCTGAGATAATGAGGATTCGCCCTCTGTCTAAGCCCAATGTACACGTCAAATTTGAATGAGGAGGAAAGATGAGCAGGCTGTTACTCTGGAGTCCACACCTGCCGTCCGAAATGGTCCTGGTGAAGAAGCGGAGGTACTGGTAGAGCTCTACGTTGTCGTGGATCTTCAGGATGTCATCTTCTTTATATTTAAAGAGAGCCAGAGTATATCGGAATATCACCTGGACAACGACAAAAAGGAGAATTCTTCATCTCTATGGGTTTTCTACAGCGGCTCACACTGGCGTGATGGGAGGTTGAACTGTGTCTCTCAGCACCAATATGGAACCCAGCTTTGTTACGGTACTGTGTCGTGACGGTGTAAGGAAGATCACACGGTGTCATCCCTCACATGTACTGCATAAAGGCACAGCGTTTACTGCTCTGAATCACCTTGGTGCCCTCGTACAGGAAGGCGTCCCAGAGACGCAGCAGGATGTCACTGTGTAAGCTCTCCACAAAAACAACCAGGAACCAGTTGAAGGTGATCAGGGAGACGTCGACGCTGTGCTCCTCGAAATGAGCCGCCAGCCTTGGCAGCTTCTCCACCATGAAGTCCTTCAGCGCTCGCTGGTCTGCCTGCGGAGCCACAAGATCAGCGGACTGTTTGAGAGCTGAGAGAACTCTGTATTCTAATGCTTTTCAATTCTGTGGTTCCTTAATCAGAGCACGGGGCGAGTCCATCAGGTGAGGAACATTATGTGGGGGTGGTTTGCTCAGAGTTGTAATTTTAATGTGATTTAAATATGAGAATTTTGTTAGGAGAGCAATAATCTTAATCGTGGGATGAAATCCTAGTGGTGTAATGTGTATTACTTCAAAAGCAGGTCAGCTCAGAACACCTGATACCTGTAATTGGTCCAACTATCACGAGACAACATTCTCAAGAAGACCATCTAAAGAGACACCAGGACCTCAGCCTGGTATCTCTACCTCGCATTAAACCAACACATCAGGCTGCGTCAGACGGCCTCTGCCAGGTCAGGTGGTCAGGTCCCTTCAGGAAACCTGACTCATGTTACATGCTAACCTGAGAGCCGATCAGATTCTTGGTGTAGTAGTCCTGAGGCATGATGGCCTCTACCACGGCTACCAGACACCAGAAGGCATCCTCCTCATTCTGCAGGACCAGCAGGGCGATGGCAGCGAGCCTGAGCAACACACACGGGGGACACACACACAAACATAAAGTAGTTACTGTCCTTAACCAGACAGAGTCCCTCCCCACGGGTATCAATGCTGCCGCCCCCTGGTGGAGGTAGAGCCTATAGTGGAGTATCAGTTGCCTCTTACACAGAAATAAAGCTTCATGAAAACTAACAATGGCCAAGTTTGAGGTGCTTGTCTTTACTGTCCATGATGTTACGATACAAATAATATGTAATACTTTCAGTTTTTGAGTTGATGTTCCAGACTTTATACTGCTGCTCTGAATGTATTAAATCCGATGTTGACTGACAGAAGAAGCTCAGGTGACCTTCATGTGTCATAAAGCAACTTCTACCTGTAGCAGTAAGGTTGATGTAGTGGAGTCAAACTTGTGATTTTTCAGTTTCAAATTGTAGCAGGAAAAAAGTGAACATGTGGATAACAGGAGCACCTTGTGGATGTTGTGTCTGTGTTTGTACCTGTTGAGTCCTTGGCAGTAGCCGATGGCAGGGTTCTGCCAGGAGAAGGCTAACAAGATGCGGCGTAGCTGCTGAAGGGTGGGGCTGGATGGAGAGGAGAAGTTCTGATTGGTGGTGAGGGTGCGGTGGAGGTCCAGCTGGATCTGTCTGGACACTGGGTGATTGGACGTTCTGCTCTTCTCACACAGCTGGAACGGCAGCAGTTTCAGTTAGAGTAAAGCCTGCGCTTATAAATGAATGCGTGTGTGAGCTGCACACCTGCTGGTAGCGCTGTGGGTGGTGCTCTCTGATGGACCAGGTCCTGGCTCGTACCAGCCAGCGCCACACTCGCTGGCGGTAGTCCTGTGGGACGCCACCCCTTAACAGACTTTTCAGCTCCGGTGAGGAGCAAAGGTCATTTTCCGATCGGCCGGCCAGGTAGTGAGCCCAGCGAGTCATCAGGGGGTGATCTCCAACTTCCTGTAGACAGACGTCAGCTGGTGGGAAAGGGCACCAAGTTCTACGGCTACTTCTTTATTGACAAGCCTCACAAGCCACCTCCAGCCAGACTCAAAATGTTTTCACGATATTTCAGAGGTTATAAAAATAATACGCATTTTTCAATCCGTAACTTCAAATTGTGCAAGGCTCAGGTCACTGGAAACATCATCATCCAGATCCAGATGGATCCAGATTTGCTCTTGCTGAGATCAGACCTGTTGCAGAAGGTTGTGTGAGCGGATCTCCAGGGCCTGGATCTTTGCCAGCAGCTTCATGTCCTCCACCTCGTAGTCCGGGACAATCTTAAAGCCGTACTCATCGTGGTCCCTGAGGAGACGAGAGGAGCAACTGTTAGACTGTGGTTATCATCTGAATCCAAAACGGATTATAAATCACAAATTACATGTTTAAGTCAGAAGTCGTTGTTACTGCTCGTCCATTTAGATGCTAGAACACATTCAGTATCAAAAATTTGGAATTAATCCCTTGTTCAGTTTTGTTGTCACAAATCACAGAAAATGATTCCACAACTCAATGGCCAGCAGGGGGCAGTGAAAACCATTCACTACATCCACTCCATGCCAGGATTGCAGTTATTGGACGGATCCTAATATCTGGTTTCTCCAAAATGTTGTACACATAATGTAACAAAGCAAAGTATGTTTGTCTTTTATAATCTTACTGGTTGAGCCTGAAATCAAGTTAAAATAAAACGCAAATAATAAAGAAAATGTTTCTATGTAATGGTGGCCCACAACCCAGCTCCCCACAGACTCACAAGACTCACAGACTCACTCACAGACTGTCCCTCATTCTATGTCATTTAATCACCCTCCGCCTCCGGGCTTACAAAGGGTCTTAGGTCCCAGTACCATAATGTTTGAAAACTCACATTATCTCTAATTCTAAAGTATTATTTGTACTCTGTTGTGTTTGTACTTGACTAGCTGGAGTTTCATGACTTTCTTCAGCCCTCCTCTCAGAGCGTCCTCGATCAGCTTCCTGACGGCCTCCTGCTGGACCAGATCCAGAGCTTTGTTCTCCTGCAGCTTTCGTAGGACACCCAGGTAGCGGCTTTCCACCTGACAGTTATTGGCCTCCAGGTAAGCACACTGCAGCCAATCACAGGGCAGCAAATCAACACTTTTCACTTTTGGTTGAATATGGGTGTGAAAAGTAGGAGGAGCCACGTTGGCCCCCACATCTACATGTAACATTCGATAGGTTGCTCCTGCTCTCTGACGATGGTTGGGTGATTTGTTTCCCCGTTGGACCTACCTTGACCATCAGACTCTTCTCCTGTTCAGAGCTGTTCCTCCACAGTTTGGTCAGCTGGTAAATCTCAGAATTCAGGAACTTATTCTGAGTCTTATAAGCATCAATGTCATCCTAAGGTCAACACAGGACACATGGTCACCGCCAAAACAAGCCATATTAGATTATTTATGATTGAAGGTTCTGCTCTTGGACACAGAACAGTTCAGCTCACCTTCAGGTTCTCAATCTGCTGCTGAAGCTGCTGGAAGGTTTGAGCACCCACACTGTTAGAGGAGACGGAGCACTGGTCCAACGAACAGGTGGACATGTGGTCAGCGAACTTCAGAATCATCTGACAGAACACAGGACACAGTTTAAGCCTTTTGGCTCCACAATTGCCCCTTTTTCAAAGGTTCAGGTGTCCTTTCTGCTCACCTCCTGCTTGGCGTTGTTTTTCTCTGTCAGCATCCTGATGTTCTGCTGTAGTTCAGCCAGCTGTGCGTCCCTCTGATTCAGGCTCCTTTTCAGCGCCTCCGCCTCCGCTTTGCACTCCTGTAGCCGGCCTCGCAGGTCGGCGGCTTGCCGCTCGCGATGCCGAAGCAGCTCCAGACGCTCCTGCTCGCCCTTTGCTGCCAGGAACTCTGCACAGGTTCTCTTCTCCAGCTGAGCTCCTTCTAAGGCCTTGTGAAGGAGCCACACCAGCTCCTACCGGACCATTACATCATGTGATCATTTATTCAGAGACGCCAGCAAATCCATGAAGCCAAACCCTGAGCCCATAATCACCTTTTGGGCTTTGACTTCCTCCACCAACATCTGTTTCTCCTGCTCGAGGCGGGGCGTCCTGTCTGAGAAGGAAGCAGACAACCTGTCTCTGTGGAGGCTTGGCCCGGCGGGCGAATTGCGGCTTTTGGTCCACCTATTTCGCTGGCCGTCGAACAGAGATGGTGACTGGCTACGATCCACTGGGGAGATTTGTCTTGCTGGTTCAGGCAATGAGACGGAGCCGGACGGGGTGGGGGGGTCGACAGGAGTCCTTGCGGCTATAGGGACAAAAAAAGAATTCACCTTAAATGAGATAATAATTCATCATTGCTGGTTCTTGACCAAGACCCGAAGCCGGGAGAGAGAGATCCCTGTATAGCTGAGTTCATCCGAGCAAACGGCCTCATTCTGAACAGGTGGAGCAGGGGGAAACCAGCGGATGAAAACAAGGGGGCGGAGCCAATAAGACTTCAGGTCACTGTGGCGCTCTACGTACGGATGGTGGTGGTGGTGTTTGCAGGTCCTGGTGCCGTCCACGGCGGAGCGTCTACATGAAACACGCTCTGACTCCACTCCTGAGACGATCTCTTGCGAAGACTGTGGAAGGAGTTCCTGTAATAGTACACACACACACAAATCTACTGAACTTAAAAGATAAAAACGCTTTGACGATGTGATTTATGCTGCGTTCACGTGACGTGGTAATTTCCCTCATTTCCACCTCTTGATAGCTTTTACTGGATGAGGACAAGATAACGCATCGTGTGCCACAGATATCTTCAAACACTAAACTCTGCCTTAAAAACCAAACAACCCCACAGCTCGGTGCCACTCACTGGAACTCGATGAGCGGGTGTTTGAGAGACATGTTGGTGAGCGGCGGACGCTGAGTTCGCACGCTGGCCGCCTCCTCCCCCACCAGGCCCAGCGGACTCTTTAACATAGGCAGGAAGGCATCTGTACAAACAGTAAGAGAAATTTAACGAGAAAAAAGTCAATTGATGAACTGTAAGAGGATCCGCTCAACCCTGTCCATTCCACCGGAGCAGCTGAGCATCAGGAAGAGGAAATGTACTCAGTTCGCTCTGATGGAGGAAATATACATGATATAAATATCAGGGCGTTGGCCCTTAGTTTGTTCACGTCGCTCACCTGTCCAAGGTCATTTCTCTGATTATTAACTGAACAAACTGAGCAGCACTCAGAGGTGTGAATCACAAACCCTCAGCTCTAAAGTTAGACAGTAAAGCCACACAGTAGAGAGCTTCAGGTTCACTCTGGCAGTTCCTCCATTTTATGAGTCAGAGCTTGAGAACAAGTTCGAACAGGAACAGAATTCCTCTGGAAGGAGCAGGACCAGAGCTCAGCCAGAGCCAAAGCTCCGTGCTTACAGGGTCCAGCGCCACTATGTTAACACTCATCATCATCGCCACCACCACCACCATCATCATCATCATCGTTCTTCTTCGATATCATTAGGATTACCTTAGGTGGAGTATGCTGCTTTTTCAATCACAACAATCAGTTATCAGTTATCCTTGACAATATTAATACCATAAAATAACATTTTTGGTTCGCAGTAACCAGGATTAAGTTATTAATCACACAGAGTGTGTGTGTGTTTACTGTGTGGTATCAGTGGATTAAATTTAGTTTGTCAGTGTTTCCGCCACCCACAGCCGACCTGCTGTTAGACCAAACAACACTTCCTGTCTGCTGGGTCAAGTTCCCGGTGATGTTATCAGAGCTTATAGTGGCTCTAAGGCGTGCCGTGCCTCAGGGCACTTCCTGGTGGTGGCGCTGTGGCTCACATCAGGACTGGTTTGGTATGTAAAGACTGTTGGTGTCCCGGTTAAGTCCAGGGGAGCGGCTCTCACTGAAAAGCCCGAGGGAAGCAGGTCCTCTCCAAAAGTCCTCTGGCATCTGGAATCCACATCAGCTGCTTCCTGGGAAACCAGCCAGGACAAACCGGTCTAAACATGCGGTAAAGCAGCTCCCCGTCAGGTGGCGGAGTCGAAAGTTATCTTCACCGTTTCACTTTGTTTTTGTTTTGTCCTGTGAATCTTTGCTGAACCACAGCTGCTGTTTGCTGCGTCTTTGTGACAAACACACACACAGTTAAAAATCTGCATCTAATCAAGAAAGCTGCGTTCAAGTGCTGTTGGAAATTATGAGAAATCTGTTTTACAACTTGGTAGCGGCAATCGAACACTCAAAGGAGTCGTGTGTACAAGCCATAAACTTGGATTCCAGATGTAACTCTACCAGTTGGGACTGACGTTAAGAACACCCCAAAGTGGACTAACTAAGCCTGGAAAAAACAGTATTTCAATGTATTTTCTTGAATTCAGTCAAAGACAACAAAGAGCAACAATGCAATGCAATAACTGAATCTGTATGTGACCTCCGATATCATGGTAAACCTGAACGCCTGCGTTGGCTCTGTGAGAAAGTCGGACAGATTTGAGGACTTGAGAGTGAATTATTAACTCCCGGAGAGCTACGATTTGGAGGACAGATGCTCTCTGTTTACTTCTCATCTTCATAACTCATAACTTTGCCTACTACTAAAATGTTTGCCTAACTGGTGACAGAAACTCGGCAATTAGTTGTAAGATTTGCTTTACATTTTAAACCACAGAGAACTTATGGAAAAGTTATGGAATTTATATGGCAAGAAAGTGCAGAAATTCTGTAATTCCTGAGTTCAGTGAAGAGTCAGCCATCGTTTCCAGTTCACAGACAGGCTGACGTCTTGTGGTCAGCAGGTATTTAAGGTTGAGTCTCAGTGTGATGAAGAACGTTCCATCTCTTCCTTTGAACTCCGTTCTGGAGTTTATCGTGTTCTCCCGAAACTGCTGATGACCTCACTCTTCACGCCTGCATTGAGTCACGCTGTGTGCCGGTACTCATCCTGAGGCAAAGCCCCAGCTGCTGACGGAGGGATTTCCCAGCTCTCACTGGGAGACTGGGTGGAGGACGTTACGCCAGAGCACCCACACACTTCCTGTTCACGACTGAGGAAACAACGCTGCTGTGGGCACCGAGAGGAAGTCAAATGCTCTGGCTGTCAGTGCTCCACGCGAGGACGGAGAGGAGGAAAACGTTTTGAGGGGATATACCACGAGAAGAGTCCATCAAACTGACACAGGAAGATCACAACAACCAAAGCTGAAGCCAAAGCTTTTAGCGTCATGGCCGTTATCAAAGCTCAGTACATCTTTGGAGGCAGAATTCACGCTTAAATCTATGAGGGACGCGGACAGCATTGCTGAAGTGTCAAGAGGACAGCAATCAGCACGTAGTTCATACAGTCTGCAACAACAGAATGGGACTTTTTCTGCCCCCAGACGGTCAGAGCACCTGTGCGTGACCACGAACGTGGCTCAAGTTCTGCTACTCACACCGACTAAAGTACAAATACCAAAGTTATGAATAAGTTATTAAATCAAGTAATGACACAGCTACTAAAATGAGTTTACAAAGATTCTTTGTTGTCTCACCTGCCGTGTTGTTGTTACTGTTTGTGGCGTCTGCGGATCCTGCAGACTGCTGACATCTGTGCTGCCAACGCTTCGACTGCAGCAGATGCAGCCAATACAGCATCACATCCTGACTGACAGCCTGCGAGGACGAGGACGTAAAGGAAAGAGGAACAAAAGAGGGCCTGGTGAGGTGCGAGAACCTCAGTGTACTGCAGTTCAGTACTCAAGTAAAAGTAAATGTACTACATTTCTGTTCTGGCGCCGCCTACCTTCAGGATGAAGGTGCGTTCGGGTGTCTGGATATGAAAGGTGCCGCTCTCAGCCTTAAGCGGGTATGTGAAGGTGGCGCTGGCAAGCTCCACCCGGCCGAGCGGCGTCACATCCTGCGGCGTCCGGTAGTAGAAGAGCTGGTTCTTCTTCTCCTCGTAGGTGAACCAGCGCTCTTTCCAGGCCTTCAGCGGACCGCCCTGCTTATGGAGGTAGCCACACAGTTTGGGCTCTAATAAGGGAGAGGGAGAGGCAAAAGGTTGGCCCGGATCGCAGAACGCCTCGATGGTGAGCGGCGGAGCCAGGGTGGATGGCTCTGATAGGCAGGGGCTCAGTGATGGAGCCTGAGGGGAACCCAGCTCATTCTGCTGATCTGCAGGACGAGAAACTTTCTGGATTTCTGAAGGATCGTGTTGGACTTTTGGAGTATCCTTTTGGGTCTCTGAAGGATCCCGTTGGGTTTCTGAAGGACCCTGTTGGGTTTCTGAAGTATCCTGTTGGGTTTCTGAAGGATCCTGTTGGGTTTCTGAAGGATCCTGTTGGGTTTCTGACGGATCCTGTTGGGTTTCTGAAGGATCCTGTTGGGTTTCTGACAGATCCTGTTGGGTTTCTGAAGGATCCTGTTGGGTTTTTGGATCTGTGGTCTGAGTCTGTGGTGATTTCAGTTCCAAACCTGAAGGCACTTGTTGAGGTTTTAGCACAACACTCAACAAAGCCTGCCTTGACTTTTGCTGGATTTTGGGGTCTTTTGTTGGAGGGTGATGCTGGAGTTCCAGGTCTGTCCAAAGAGTGTTGTTTATGTTTTGCTGCTTTACAGAAGGAAGCTTCTTCTGGACATGCTGGTCTACGGGATGAGGTGGAGCCTTTCGGAGTCTCTGGCCTACGGACACAGAAACCTGTGGGGTTTTCTGATCTGTCAGACGAGGTTCTCGGTTGGCTCGATTTGCCACAGAGGTGGAACCAGTTGAATTTTCTGCAGAAGGACAAGCCTGGTGGATCTGCTGGTGTTGCGGATCGGAATGATCCTTCCGGTTCTGTGCCTGGTGTTTAGCATTAGTCAAAACAGGTAATTGTGTGGAAGTAAATGAAAGTTTCCTCTGGGTTTGATGTTTATCAGAAGCATAAAGCACACCGCAAGTGGAATGAAATGCCAAAGGAGAAGAAAAAGTAGATGAAGAACCATCTGGGTCTGGGCAATGTTTTGAAGGAGGATCATCTAATTTTACTTGTCCAGCAGGGAGAGAATCTTGGTCTTGGAGATCCTTCGAAAAAGGATCTGAGAAGCTAGATGGAGTGGGACTCCCCGGGTTTCTTTGACCAGAAAGATAAATGGTTAAGCTTTGTTTGTATGAAGAAGCAGAATCTCCTGGGTCGGGTGGATCTCTGGGATCTTGGCGGACAATCCGGTCGGTTTCCTCAGACTGGTTTGGATCTTCTGGATCCTGGTTGCTCTCATTCAGACTCTCCTCTGTCTCTGAACTGAAGGGACTCTGTGTTGATTCCCATCTGGTTTGTTGGTGGTCTTCTGTTGCAGTGGCTGAGATACAATCAGCTCCTTGCTCCATCTCCTCCTCAGCGTAAGCAGGAAGTGGGTGAGACGAAGCACTGCTGGGATTTCCTGCTGGGCCGCTTCCCTCCATCACGCTCTACAAACAGGAAGAAAGACAGAAAGAGAGACGGAACAGGGTGGAGGGAAAGACGATCAAAGGTTTCACAGGCTAAAGGATTCCCAAAGTGTTGAAAATAGTAGGCGGGGCTTCCAGTAATCTTATTCCACCGCCCTGACAGGATCTGGTAAGGACCACTAAAACAGTGTGCTCTTCTGATGGAATACGATGTGTAAACACTGCAATGTCAAAAAAATGTCTAAAAACTGGGATGAGCCAGGAAAAAACGTTGTTTTTTTATAATGGCGTCAAAGGAAGTTCCAGCATGAGATGAGACTATAATTTAGTTAATCTGAAGACCACCACAAGGTAGAAATGACACTGAGAGGAAGATAAATACTTTGACTTTCAATACTTGCATACAATTATTATCCATAAAACAAACTTGATACTTAAGTTAAATGAACATCAGCAGTTGTTCTTTTTTACTCAAGTCTGTGTCTGATGGGATGTTTGTACTTTTACTCTGGATCAACTTTGAGGTCCGTCGTTATCCACCACTGTATAGACCCACTGTAACAACACAGTCGGTGAAGGAGAATAAACTATAATTAACCCTGAGGAGGAAGTGAGGGAGTCGCTCTTTAACAATGGGACAGAGCACAGAGCTAAGATCCACCCAGTAATCAATATTTCTGCACAAACTGTGATTTCTATGCAGGTTTTTCACCAAAATCCCCTAAATGTAGAAGTGGATTGAACTCAGAAGGGAAAATGTGGAATAATTCATTCAAATTCACACTAATTCTTTCTTTCGCCTATGACATTCTTTTATTTTTTTAAATTTCCCTTCAATTTCTCTTTATTCTGGATGTGCTGTATATCACATTTATACATATTTACCAAGAATGCATCCTGATATACTTTGGGCTTTTCAGTAGAATTTGGCAAGAAATGATCTAATGATGGTGGTTGCATCAGAGTTTACAAGGTAAACCTTAAATTAAGGGAGATTAAGAATGCCATAATTTACAAAAATACAATGTATTGATGAAAAACTCAATCTGAACTTTAGGATGACTTTTCAACAGGATATACTCAATTATTAATGTGTCACTACAGTAAAAATGTGTCCAAATTCTTTTTAACAAGCTGCAGTTTATTCAGAGCTCAGTAAGAGCAGGCAGAGAGGACCTTACCTGGAGGGGCGTGGCCTAACACACCTTCATATGAATTCTCAGGCAAATGGAGTGGAATTCAGCTGTGTGTCCGACAGCAAAAACACATCCAATCCGTCCGGAAATGTGAACAACGGCAGCGGAACTGCTGCCTGTTTGTTTGTTTGTTTGTTTGTTGTTCGCTCACCGCGTCCCGATCTGTTCTGTTTTCTTCCTGATTTCTTCCTCCACGCTTTGCGTCCCTCGTAAAACAAATGAAGTCAGACTCTGTGCTAACATGACACTTCCTGTTGGAACTTTCAAACGAAACATCCGGCCCCGTCTATTCAAAATAAAACCCAAACTTAATCAAATGTTACCAAAATCTAGAATTTAACATTAGAAGAATATGACGTGCCACTGATAATCAGGGCCGAAAAGAAATCAATTTATAACTAAATAAATAGATAAATAACTTTTTTTAAAGGAGTAATATTTGCAGAAGACAACTCAAACAAAGTAATAATATTTCAAATATGATACCAGAATAATTAGTCAAGTCAAGTTCATTTGTAGTCTAATACGACTTCCAATGTCTCAAAAGTACTTAGAGGACAGGCTCCCACAAACGGCTCCTGACCCAGCGCAAAGGAAGACAAGGAAAAACTCGAGGGAAAACAAGGGGGTCCATCAGAGTCCCGGGGTGGTGTGGCAGCCGGATCAAGAACTCCGATCATTCATACTTAATGTGAGATTTACCCGCTAGTGTATCTGAGCGGAGCGCTTATTGCTGACGAGTTTCTCTTCTGTCTTTCCCTTCTCTTTTACCAACAACACACAACGGCGACACCTAGTGGTCGTATGTCTGTAACTGCTACTGAACGTGGTCAGGGATCATCAGTTTGGACGTGAATTCCTGAAGCATTGTGGATGCAATGTGAAATTCCTTTATTATGATTAACATTAATTGTACACACAAAAACAATTACAATTCGAGTGTGTAGAAATTATTACAATCAGAACAAAAATTAATGGAGGATACAATATCAGTTTTCTAAGCAATTAAGTGATTGTAATTTTCCAATCTGATTAATTTCAGTCAATGGTCTGAGGTAACCATCAGCGGTCAATCTTCATGCTTTATTTAACGTGTCGCTCAAGAACATTTTTGAGTGTTCCTCCAAACGCACAAACCAGTAAATGAAAGCCCGTGCTGTGTTTTTGTTTTTTTTGTTATTGTTTGTTGATAAACTGTTTGATTTTACAGTCCCCTGCCGACATCAACGAGGCCCAGCTGGCTTAGTTCGACTGACAGGACTTTATACGTACGTCACGTATGTTTATCCTGCATACATACAGACAAGAAGGAGGTCAGAGTGAGGAGGCAGAGCTCCCTGCCTCATAAGGAGAAATATGTGCAGCTCCTCCCCTTATGCAACTGACTCATTTATTTTCTCAATGCAGTGATGCCAAACATGGACATCAGGAAGACGTCGGATGAACAGCAGGACAGGAAGCTGGCATTGCAGGAAGGAACGCACATGAACATATTAACCACTGTGTCAATTAACGGTAATTTCTCAACCCGACGGATCCTCGGGGTACAGATGCGTCGGTCCTTGGGTACTTGGGGGCCCTCTAACAGTGATTTAATGTAACCAAAACCAAAATAGTGTGAACAGGAACATTTGTGCACTGCACGAGCCAGCTGGGGGCCCTCTAACAGTGATTTAATGTAACCAAAACCAAAATAGTGTGAACAGGAACATTTGTGCACTGCACGAGCCAGCTGGTGTAAATTGAACTTTGACATGATCTGGGTCTTTTTTGTTTGCCTGAATCAGTGACCTGTTTCTGTGTCCTAATCGTGGCCCCAATGTTCCAGTTTGAACCACCACCAGTGTTAGAAGGGCTTTTATTCCAAAAGAAGCACTCAGAGGAAATCTCGTCTTAGCCTAAATGCTGCTGTTAATATTTTCCTTTATATTCACAACAACTTGCATGTCAAACATGTTTACAAAACATATCTATAAAAATATATAGTAGAAATATTTTGGACACTATTAGGAAGAAGTCTGGTTATTTACACCAAAATCTGCCCAGGTACAGAAAATGAACCAGGCCTTGTAGATTCTTATAGAATCTTAAAGCAATTATAGAAAATTTCCCAATCTTTAGGAGTCTTACATTTACTGATGTTACCAGTCGTATCATTGTGTAGACATTTGTGGATTCATGGAACACGACATTTATTCCCATGTTTCTATCACTGTCTCTCATCTGAACTGGTCTCACCGTTCTCTGGCTGCCTTCATCTTTTTACTGCTCGTAGCACTTTGGTGTCTACATAAACAGACAATGACTTTTAATGTTGCGTGCGTGACTTCTGTCTTTGTGCTGCAGAAATAACAACATGGATCGTAAATGGAGTCTAGACCTACAGAGCTGGGAGGAGAACCACAAATATTCACTCGACGATACAACTCATAGAAAAACAGTGACTGTGGCAACATTGCTTGAAAATCTGGACATTTACTTTTAAAAACAAATCAAAAAAACAAAGAGACTGAAAATCTGGCAATATGCTTCAGAGCGTCCAGCTGTGGAAACAACATGAGTGGAGTAATGTAAAATTATTCTCAAATGAATGAAGTAACTGAATACTGATGAATACAACCTGATGCGTATGAATACAGATCTGCTAAATGGATCTTCTGGAGGCTTGTTCTCGTTCCGGCTCCACACGGTTCTTCTCCTGGGTCTTCATCATGCCGCCGAACCATCAGAGGTCCTGCACTGCGTCGATTTGGACAACAGGGTTAACTGTAGCCTGTTGCCCGATGAAGACGAGTATGACGTGTAGTTCCCTAACGAGGACGGTTTCGTGCTGTCACCGCGACGAAACAGAGCGTTCCTCACCTTCTCCCTGAACTCCACCGACACAAAGTAGAAGATGAACGGGTCAATGCAGCTGTTGAAGGTGCTAACGGCTAAGCTAATCATGTACGGGACGTAGATGTCCTCTCCGTTATACGAGGAGTTGTCAGCGTAGGTGAGAAGGAGGAGAATGTTGCTAGGCAACAGGCACACGATGAACACCACTAGGACCAGAACCGTCACCCTGACGGCGTGACTGTAACGCTTTCCCTCCGCCACCAGGGTGCGCAGCACAGCAGCGTGGCAGTAGATGATGACGAAGAAGGGCAGCAGGAAACAAAGGGAGAACAATGTGGCGAAATATGGGAAGAAGTAGTTCTCCTGCTCCTCCTCAGGCAGGGCGTCGTGACAAGTGGTGATCCGCAGCTCCTCCAGCTCGTGAGTCTGCTGCGAGACGAGAAGAGGCAGCATGGCGGCGAGCACCGCCACCCACACCGTCAACGTCACGTAAAGCGACACCCGCCGGGTCCGCAGCACCCGGGCACTAAACGGGTGGACCAGTGCGACGTAGCGGTCCAGAGCCACCAGCGCCAGGCACAGCACGCAGCCATACATGTTGCCGTAGAACATTGCCATGACGATGCGGCAGAAGGGCTCACCCAGGTCCCAGTTGTTGCCCTTGAAGTGGTAGACGATCCGGAACGGCAGCACCAGCAGCAGCATGCAGTCGGTGGCGGTGAGGTTGATGAGCAGCGTGGTGGACGGCACCTTAGTGGTCCTGAACAGAAGAATCCAGAGGGCCAGCAGGTTGGCGGGCAGACCCACGATGAAGGCCAGCAGGTAGAGAATGGGCAGGTAGAGGTTGGTGGTGGGAGCCTGGATCTCCTTCAGCTGCTTCTCCATCAGAGTGGTGACGTTACATCTCTTCACCAGCTTGAACGCCCGTAAACCTTCAGCAAGGAGCAGAAACGGTCAGGGTTAACCTGAGACCCAGGGGACCACAACCGGGTCTGGACCTTTTTCTACACGTCTCACATATGAATGATCAATATAAAGAATAAAACCCAAAGGGCCATACCCAGACTGTCCACTGAGTGGTGCTGTGTCACCAGACAATAGGAAGGACAATAGTTACTGTGCTTACCCAGAGGATGTCCCTCCCAGCACGCATGAAGGGAGACACTCCATCGACAGACCTGTCGAGACCACGTGACCCACTAGAGTTCCCAATGTTTTGTTTTCATTTCCATTGTTGTTACTTTGTCAAATGGAGGCGGCACATACAGCCGTGTCTGGAAAAACCTCCGTCGCGTTCAGACGCTCTGTGTTTTGCTGGCTCTGCTAACGGACACAGTCCAGTCAGGTCTGTCACCGGGGTCAGTGAGGTCAGTGAGGTCAGCGAGGGTCAGCGAGGTAACCTAAACAGACTTTGTGACAGACTTGTTCAGGGAGGATGACATGAATGTCCCGTGTTTCATTTTGGGATTGGTGTGTTGAATGTTTCCAGAAACCTGTCGTCTTTTGTCTGGAGCATCTGTAAGAACATCTGCATGACAAACGGTGGGAAGATCAGAAACCTCTCCCAAACACCACAGAACAGACTCCAAAACGCCCCCGTGGTGGTTGGTGGAATTTTCCAACAGGAGGAGGAGCCACAGACTTGCTTTTTCACAGAGCATCAAATGTAAAGATTTAATGAGGATTTGGATAAAACTGTGAATCTGTAGCTTGTATCAGCACTCTGCTATGTTCCTACACTCAGAGCGAATGAGTGCATTCTTCACTTACGTGTGTGTGTACGTGCGTGCAGTCGGTGAGGAATGCTGTGACTAAAATTCACATCTGCCTGCCAGTCTCACTTTGTGGTCACTTTGTTCCATCAATAAAGTCAGAATATTTTGAGAAAAAATAAATTTTATGATAATGAAGTTTGAATATTTTAAAATACTGCATTCATGTAGTTAGCTCTAAAATGCATAGAACATATGGTGGTGCCATCTACACGCAAAACAAACCAGTTTAGTTTGAAATATCTCAGTACTTTTCAATATACCACAAAATCAGAGCCTGCAGGTAAAAGTGAAGAAGTACCAAAGGTTGACGAGGCAGGCTTCAGACCAGCAACCTCCTCCTCAAACCTGTCGAGCGGGAAAAGAGGGAAGACTTACGGACGCCCATGGCGGGACATTCATCAGCAGGATGACAAGGGACCCACAGCAGCAGGGAGACGAAGAGCAGAGGCACAAACAGCTGCATGGTCTTCTTTCGTCTAATCTTTATCACACCTCCTCTTCCTCTGTTTTCTCCTTCCTCTTTTTCTAATTCCTCTTCCTGTCTTTCACAGTGGGACTGACACCAGCAGCTGATCGCTCTTCCCCTTCAGCTTGGCAGCAGCAATCGTAGTAGTACTAGAAGAAGGAGTGTTACCAAGTATCAAACGTGTCCCCAGAGGCGTTTGAGCTCTGTGCTGCCTCAACTCGCCGCTGCTAATGGAATCCAGCTGTGATGAGAGTCAGAGCAGGGGGTTGGAATAACTGAACACAGTGAGAGAGTTTGATGGTTTTTTCAGGGGGAATCCTCCAAAATAAAACTAGTGATTTACCTTTGAGCAGCAATTGCGTTATATTTCAAAAGAAAAGAATCATAGTGAGGAAATAAAGGAAGAGAAAAATCAAAAGAATGGAGAATGATGAAGTACTGAGCACAAACCATACAATCTACAGAAAGATGATATCATAACAACGATAATGAAAGGAACAAACACAAGGTCCTCAGCAGAGGTATTCAAATATTCAGGGTGAAAGGTTAAAGAAACCTTAGCAATGGGGGCCTCACAAGTACAGCAAGACCTGTGTAAGTGTGTGTGTATGTGTGATTCAGATGATGTGTAAAGAGGTCAGTTCTCAAAGAATTGACACTTTGGATAAAAGTAAACAGGAAATAAATGTTTAAACCGTGAATATACAGAGACCCCACCTCTCTCTCTCTCTCTCCCTTTCTCTGTCTGTCCCCTCGCTCTCTGTCTCCCCCCCCTCTGTCTGTCCCCCCTCTCTCTCTCCCTGATTGGTCCATCAGATGTTCAGTGTACACTCATTTCATCTACAACGTACATGTTTTTGTTAGATATATCCTTGACCCTGCCTATCTCTTCCTGTTCATATCAACAGCTGATAAGCAGGCTTCCTGTGTTAAACAGAATTGTTTTTCTTCCAGTCCATCATTCCATTTCTTTCCTCTGCAGCTCACGCACACACACACACGCACACACATGTATGAATGAACTAAGAGATGCCATCGTGAGTCCTGCGGCTCCATTTTAAATCTCTATATGCCCCATCATTCCTCTCCTGTCCTCTCCTCTCCTGTCCTCTCCTCTCCTCTCTTCTCCTCTCCTCATTTTCACGGTATCAGTCGAACCAATACACAGGGGAATATCAATTATCTCCAAACCAAACAAACGGAGTGCTTGAACGTACTTTCAACAGTTTATCAGTCAGATCAAATCTACAATCAGATGAGCTTTATTTTCCTCGTCTAAAATTAACTCCAGTACCATCGATGCAAACCTGGAGAAATGACTTCACACACTATGAGCGTCTTTTTTTCTGTTACTGCCAAGAGAGGTCCACAACAACACTTTTACAGTCAGTCTGGACACCGAGCAGGACACAGAGGAGCCGTCACTTCCTGCCTGTTGAAAGTCTCACTCAGTGCACCAAAAATGTCAACCGGTAAGTGAATCATTTCCATTTCTATCTTTCTTCACTCACTTTTCTAGTTCATCTTGTTCACCGTGACTTCAACAACCTCAAATTAAAACCCATTAATAAATAATGATCAACAAGGAATCTTCTCTGGGCAGCACAGTCCCGGGTCGACCTCCACACCTGTCTGTGAGGAGTTTGCATGTTCTTCCTCCTCCCCCCCGCCCACAAAACGTGTGTTAGATGTCACCTGTGTAATCACTCCTGCCACCACGGCACCGGACGGAAGATCTGGAGTTGGTCCCTGGGCACCAGTGTGTGTGCGTGTGTGTTTGTGTATGTGTGTGCATGTATGTATGTATGTGTGTGTGTGTGTGTGTGTGTGTGTATATGTATGTGTATGTATGTACTGTATGTATGTGTGTGTGTATGTGTATGTATGTATGTATGTATGTGTGTGTGTGTGAGTGTGAGTGTGTATGTATATGTATGTGTATGTATGTGTGTGTGTGTGTGTGTGTGTATATGTGTATGTATGTATGTGTGTGTGTGTGTGTGTGTGTGTGCTGCCCATTGTATGTGTATGTATGTACTGTATGTATGTGTGTGTGTATGTGTATGTATGTATGTATGTATGTGTGTGTGTGTGAGTGTGAGTGTGTGTGTATATGTATGTGTATGTATGTACTGTATGTATGTGTGTGTGTGTGTGTGTGTGTGTGCGTGCGTAGGGTGGATCCGTTACGCTGAGCGTGTACTGGGAAGTTTGGTCACCCCTCACATCTGTACAGCTCGATCTCCTCAGCAGATCATGGGCTGCCTGGTCAAAGACTTCTTTTCCAAGCAGCAGGTCAGTCCTCCCTCCGTCCGACCGATCCGACTGTGATGTGAGTCGGCCACCACGTGCTCGGATTCCAGCTCCT
>OMNV01019748.1:0-25203 GCA_900303265.1 Brotula barbata
AAACTTCATGATTTTTTGGCTCCAATCTTTCTATCACAGAAAAATAAGAGTTGTAAAAATTATTGGAAACTCAAGACTGCCATGACATACATGTTCGTTACAAACTTTTGACCACAACTGTATATACAGTATATATACTGTATATACAGTATATACAGGCAAAAGCAAGGAGCTATACTTATTAGTAATCTCACTAAATTAAATCTCATGGATGGCACTAATCTCAAGGATTTCATCTAGGCTGACTGTTGTGGTGAACTACTTCCTCAACGTAATCCCCTCATTTGTCTGGCAGTAAATCAGAAGTGATAAAGACGATATCAACAAAACAACAAAATGATTTCACTTCTGCAGTTGGATAACTTCTTATGGCACTTCCAAGAATACAATACAACGTACAATGTAAAATGCAATGCAAAAAGACAAATGCTCTCACCACTGCGGTCAGCTGCCCCTCCCCTCATTATTCTGGCAACAATCACAGCACCCGTCACATCATCTCTCCGAATAGTTGCTCCCTGGTGGGAGAAACCTTCCAATTATCACATATTCAGCTCAAAGAGCACCCCATGTACTCAGTTTTCTTTAAGATAAAGGATAAGAAGATTTTCACGCAAGTCAAGAGACACTTAATATATTTGAATAAGTCTGACAAGTAATACAGTAATGTGTTGTATATCAGATAGTGTAACACGCTTTGTGACATGCGACAAATAAAAGCCTAGCTGTTGTAAAGAGTCTTTGAGTACCATATAAAGCACTGACAAATAAAATGTGTTATTATAAATAGAACATTATTTTTGGTTTTTCTCTGACAATATACAGTGTTAGTTTTATACTTGAAAAGATAAGAAATCTGCCACCTCTGGTTTTGACTGTACAGGAAAGAAGATAAAAAAAGAAGATATTACCCCTTTTATGTATGCAAATTGCTGGATTACATTTATTACAAGCTGTATTAAAAGCCATGCAGCAGAAGGGTGGCAATCTCAAATTAACCTAATTCAAAAGCATTTTCTTTTGATTGGTTTCTAGTTTTTGTAACAGCTTTTATTTGCTATTATAAAATTATATACATTATTTTACAATTTGTCCTTCGCTCAAAATGAACAGAGATGGTATTTATTTTATAGTACAAACGAGTAACACATTTGCACCTTGGAGCAAACAGAGTTAATAGAAGTAGTTGAAGGGGACAAAATTTGCTGAGTGAGAGGATAACACTGATTCTCACCAACGGCTCCTTGTTCTTCACAAGCCGGACAATTTTCACAGACTCCTCCTCTAGGTCATCATCAAGCTCCTCTGGCAATGGGGGCAGCACAGGGTCAAAGTTCTTTTGGGCCACTGTGTCATGAGCTGACAGCACTGCCTGCACAAAACGCACACAAAAAGACCCTTGTCTGACTAACTCCGTAGATGAGTCCAATGTATGTATGTCTGATCAAGAGTCCAGCATATGAAACACAGAACAAAACATCAATCAAGACATGATAAATACAAGAGAACTAACTGAGGAGATTTCAGGGAAAACTGAAGACAGGGGGAGAGGGGGAGGAGGGAAATTTTCTCCACATTCCCCTTTTACAAATGTGTGCTGCTGATGGTGCTGTTATGTAATGGATGAAAATCAGGTCAGTTTAAGTGAAGACACAAAGGTGACCAAGCCTCACAGAGAATGACATGGAGTCTGATTACAAAGGAAAATTATACTGACAATCATTCATCAATTTCTTAGTTTTCAATAAGCCAGCTTATGAATGCTTGTGTACCTTAAGGTGTGGAGTGCTTAGCAGGTGAAGCAGTTCTCTTTCATCACCCTCCAACGGTCCATTCTGAAGCACTTCAGCCAGCTAATGGTACGGACACAAACATTTAATATTATTTCTATTTTATTAAAAATCTTATAATGAGTTAAAATTTTGTTTTACTACTATCATTGTTTACCAAAAATGGATATATCATTACAATGTAATATAATATTCTGTTACAACTAAGGGAAGAGTTGGGTTTCTACTCACATCCTCTGCCAGACATGAGGCGCTGTGCAGAACAGGAGTTGGACTCTGTTTCTCAAACTGCTTCAGCTTCTCATGAATCTGCGATCAGCATTTGAATATCACAACGTTTTACAAATCTAGATGAAAACTGGTGGACATACAGTCAAATGTAGTTGGTTATAATTTTAAGTCATTTACTATTATGCAGTATTAAAGGTCTGATAATATAACAACAGCAACAGCATGCTCTTTTCTCAGAAAATGCAATACAGACGATGCAGTTAAATAATTCATGTCAACATTTCAAGGTTTATGGTTGCTTTATGGGAGATGTATACAGGTCTATTTGTCTATTGTTGAAAGAGGAAAACTCAGGCTCAGTTGGGAGTATTTAGGATTGTCAATACACAGTCTGTAGTCTCTATAAATTACATAGATACACCGTACCTTCATAAGATAACCAAGGCTTTTCTCACTGAAGATGTCTCTGAGGAAGACCAGGTCCTCCTTATGGTTGGCATCAGGGTGGAGCTGAGATGTGAGCAGAGCCAAAGTCTCATGCAAGCCTGCAGTCATAAAGAAAAGAGAGAAGCTAAACACAAGCTGGAAATCCTCACACTTAAGTGGGTGGAGGAGCAGATTTGGCATTTTTACTTGGCAATAGCTGTTAAATGCATTGTATGACTGTTGTATTGACACATGTATGATTCATGAGAATATTTACTGAATCAAAGAGCATGAGCCAGCATGGAGAGTACATTGGACTGTACCTGTGTTTGTGGACATGATGGGCATGGCTTCAATCATTTAGAGGAATCAGAACAGTGCAGAAAGGAGGAGGAGAGCAAGAGAGACAATGGAGAGTATGATCTCTCTTCTCCAGTCACTCCAGGCCTCACTTACAGAATGACCAGTCACACCTGGGAATTTAAAAAAATACACATTTGACTTGGATTTTGTGTCTGCATGAGCATTAGCAGATAGATTCATTGGGAGAAATCATAATCCTTCATTTCAAAATGTATTTTTATCAAGAAATATTTTTGACAAGGCTAATTAGCCAAGAATTGAGACTTAAAAAAGTGACTTGCAAAACCATGACACACCAGAATAAGAACAGTACATCTAGGCTTGCAGGTAACTGAATCACCCCACCTTTCACCCAAATCCTGCAAAGACTCCAACCCCACCACCACTTTGATAAGCGGCATTGATAATGGATGGATAAATATCTGTTAAATCCAGTGATGCGCACCAAGTTTCCACATTAAATCTTGTACTGCCATGTTCATTCTCAGAACTATCTTGAAACATTCTTCTAACATTCATTCTGTTGTGCTAGAGTTGCAGATTTAAAGCACTGGATTGAGAAGAGAGACGTATTAACTGTTTCAGTAAGACAGAGATCACTGAGCTTAGTATATCATTTCTCCTTTGCGACAGTGTTTTATATGACAATCAGACAACCAAGCTCTGACAGCGGTGAATCCACTCATTGCTGCAGAGAAGCAGCCACATAATTAATTCTGGGCAAATGCAGCTCATCCTGCTGAGGCAGAAAGCACACAGTCATTTCATTTCTGAATGTGTCACTGTGAAACCGAGGAATGTGACAATAACAATCACTCAGGGGAAGGTCATACAGTTTTCAAATTACTAGACCCTTCATTTTGTTTGTTCCCATGGCAACACAAGTAGACAGTGACTCCCTAGCTGTGTGTACAAGTTGCCTGATACTAATTAGATTAAATGGTTCTTGGGCCATCTCGCAGGACTTTATTTTCATCAATCTGGCATCATCTATTTTTTATACCAATATGTGTGTTTATGACTCACCAGTACAAATAAATGTAGGTAATGTGTCTCATAGCAGGAATGGGGTCCTTCTCAAGACCATGTGTTTTCAACGGCTACAGCATTACCTGTATCACCATTATGCCCTTGGAATATCATAAACAGAGATATATGTGGTCATGTAAAGACTGGTGCCACCTGCATTCTCACTACAACATATACAAGGGTCTACTTTTTAAAGCAAATTTAATTACAACTACATACTATATTTGGTTTTGTATAACTGGTTACCTAAATAAAATGCAGGTATTCATTTATTTTGTTTTGTCAGCTGAGAGCAAACATTCAAGTAAAAAGGGATGATCATTCCCTTCGTTTATTCAGCTCTTTCTCTCTCATTCAACTCTCCCTTTCTAATTACAGACAGCTGAAAAGAGCTTAAAGCGCTTTTCTCTTTCTCGCTCTCTCACTATCCAGCCATATGGCGATATTATCTAGTCTCTCATTTAAGATGCCATTAGCCTGGGCTGTTGTGTATCACAGAGGATTTCAATGAAAACAGTGTGGTAGATTTGACTGACGTGAGAGCGAAACATAACAGATTTCAGACTGATAGGCTGAGTATTTTGTCACCTTTTATGCTTTCCATTGAGCAATTTCGGGCACACAGCAGAACGAGTGCATATCCGAAGGTTATGCCACAGCGATTAGTTTCTGATGCACACAGCACCACCATGTGGCCATACAAAACACACTTAACTCCTGGGCTCATAATGTTTGAGCCTTAAGGTGCATATTTAAGCAATCTGTTCGCTGTTTGTGCTTGTTGACAATCTGAGTCAGCTTATTGTTCATTTATGCCAGTCTCACTTTTCACAAAACATGCACACTGACTTGGTTTAAAACTGAATAATTCATAAAAACAGACTGATCTCCACAGGGAGGTTTTCCGTCTGTCTGCCTCCAGTCAGTGATGTAGCGATTGGGGCGGTGCTCAAGGACACTTCAACAGGGCCTGTGCATACATTCTAATAACGAGAACTTATTAATTTAATGGACGATGATTTGTAACATCAGCTAATGACTTTAAAGTGATCACTCATCCTTGAGCTCTTGTTTACTCTGACGCCTCCACATGGCTCGCTAACTTGACGAGCGTTTTGTTAAGCAGGGTCACCATGACAGCATATTGGGCTGCTTTATTTCACTGCATGTTGTTTTTTTCCCTCTACAAGATGAAAAGATGGGCTCCGGTCAATTTAATGCTTCTGCTGGTTCAAGATCACGTTATATTGATTTGCTTCTGATGATGCATGTCACAGTAGGTAGGGTAATGACTCAGTAAATACTCTGTCTTATGCCTTTCTACATTTCCCACTGCTAGACTATTAATATTGAGACTCTCCCTCTTTCTTACTTATCGCGGTCATCGTGACAAGACTATTAATCACACCCACAAACTAAAATACTGGCACAGCCAACAGTTAAATCAGTGTAATATGGCATTATACTGACAATGTGTCCAGAGAGCTTACCTTTGTGTAGTTGTACCCTCTTCCCTCTCCCAAGCACACAAACGCCACCTGTTTGCCAGACTCATTGACTTTTGGCCGAGTCCCAAGAGAGACACCGAAAGGGGTGAGGTCACGAATGCACAGCTAATGCCATCTGCCCACCACTTTGTGTGTAACAGTCTCCACTGCTTACAACACCACCAAGAGGCCTGATCTTAACTGTCTTAAGACATCAATGCGAAATACATCTAATGCAACATTTCTGGTTCATTTCAGGTTTTGTGGGGCCGTGCCTATGACATGTCTGCTGCAGGGACATGTACTGGAGTGTTTGCCAGAGTCATGAATGTTTAATTCTCCACCATAAGCCACCTCTAACATTGTCTCAACGCTTTTGGCAGTAAATCCAACCAGTCGCACAACAATATAGCACGCCAGCCCCAGGACTGCCTTATCAAACTACTTCACGCCTGCACAATCATCTGTGAACAGCCAAACAAACAACTGATGAACATTTGCTTTACACAATTAAAGAATCTCTGTGAAAACAAACATAAATCATCTTAGGGATCATTTGCATGCATTAAACTTAATCTAGTTCGTTATCACAACTGTGGCAAAAATTCAATTCCAATGGTGCACTGGAGAACAGCCCGAGTCGAGCGTTTTTCTGATGTCAGCGTTGTAAACAGAGTGGCCCATAGTGCTTTTCTTCAATGGTAATTTTAATGCATAGCCATACTGTGATGGAATCTTTAACTCAAATCTCAAATCATTCATCTGCCATTATCACCTTTCAGCACGAAAATGCGAGACCTCATGTTGAAGAGATTTGAACACAATTCCTGGCAGATCAAAATCTCCCAGTTCTGACTGGCATTCCCACCGGAATTGGTTACCATCGAACATCACTGGGATGCTCTGAAACAACACACACGACTGCGTGTCCCTGCTCCCACCGATTACTTTGCACAACTACAGAAGAGGGGTGGGACAGCAATCCACAAAGAAAATTTTGATCAACTCTATGCAATGATGCATCCACAGCTGCAGGCAAACGGTGATGACAGTAATAACGTGCAAATTCTCTTAATGCTACAACTCAATTTTTAGAGGCATCGGTAACCAGAAGTAGCATACTTCTATCCAAGAACCAGTCGAAATCAGTAGATACAAACTAGGTTCAATAAAATCTTTTGCATGGTGTGCTGCTTTTTGTTTGAAAATTTCTTGCTGTAAATTTCTCTATAATCCTTCACACCAAATTACTGCTCCCTCAAGGTAACACTCAAGTTGAGTACATTTAATTTCAACCTTCATTTGCTATCAACATGCTAAAATGTATGAATAGAGAATGAATGTATTCAAAATGATAAACCTTTACTCACACTTTGCAACCTTGAGATTGTACATAAAATTGTAAAATGGACGGGCTCAAAATGTCAGTCAGTGAGTCTATGATCAGTTTCCATGATTACAGTACCACCGCAAGGCTGTGTACATAGCAAAAACTTGTCCCTCCGCTGCGTAAACTGATCTAGCTAGCCTCAGATTGCCATCTATTGGACTGTGGCAGCAGTGGTACTAGATTAAAATTTGCTTAATTTTTTTTTTGTACTTTACAAATGCCAAACGAGCCCCAGTATTGAGATGGCTACATGCCCCGAAAAGAAAACTACAAAAAAATAAAAATGACAAATGTTTTCAGCGTGCAAGTTCCTAGCTTGGAGGTTGTCATAGTTGTTTCCCTTTGTGAGGGGGATTTCAAAAACAGTAATGCGCAGTTAGCTCTCTAACATTCATACATTGACACAAAACAGGTTGGATTTGGAAATGGAAAAGTGATATGGTAGACAACAATGCGCCAAAAGATCCAAAGCTTATGGTGAGGAAATTTGACCCAGAATACATTAAACATCCTTTTTATTGTCACATTAAACAAATTTTCTCTCATTAATTTGGGAAAGTGTCCCTCAGAAATTTTTAGCAAACAAAAGTAGGCCTTAGGTTACAAAAGATTAAGAATCCGTCGTCTAAGTAGTATATTGTCGTAGTATCTAGGTAGTGGAAGATGGACACAGTACCTAAAATAACCAGTTTTCATTCAGTGTGCTCAGTGTTGCCATGGCAAGGGGAGAGAGACATGGGGCAATTTGGAACATTAAAGCATTGCAATCTTTCAAAATAGACGCCAAGATAAAAATCTGTACAATCTCTGCAGAACATATTTAAGTAATTTGTTTTACTTGAGTTGAAATATTATTTTCAAAATATGAAAAGACAAACATAATGTGGTAATACATTGTGGCCACATGACGCACACTATTTCCTGCAATGGTTCAGTTCATTCCAAACAAATAAAACGCCTGTCCTACAGCTACCTGTCTCACTGCGTGTCAACAAGCACTGTTATTTATCAGCTCCCCTTTATTCAACGGACAGAGAGCTACAGCAGTCATCATCAGTCACGGAACATCCAGATCAACACTAACCTCAAATATTTGAGTGCAGGTGATACACGCCCCCATGAACACGCAGTAGACAGCGTCCACATGGTTTTACACCAAAGTGTTCGGAAATGAACGTTTTGCACGAAATTCCACAAAAAATATGCCATTGACACAGTTGAATAAAAACAAAACAATTCAACAAAATGAGCTTCGGTGCCACTGAAAATGCTTGTTTGGTGGAAACACGTGCACGCGCGCGCACAAACACGAAGCATTCTTACCTTGTTGAGTCTCGTTTGTTCGTGTCTTTTGTCTCCTCTTTCCCTTCACCTCCCGTGGCTGAAACCTCTTTATTGTTTCTAATTCTCCCCTATTTTCCTCTTTTTCTCCGTTCACTCCTTCTCTGTTTTACATGAGGCTTTCTTTCGCCGTTCCAATCCTCCTGTCTCTCTCTCTCCTATGTCAATCATTTCCTCTGCCTCATTCACTCTCTCCCTCTCTGATGCGTTCACGTACTCTTCAGAGGGCTTGTTTTCCGTCATGGCATACTTGTGGCTGATGTTTTATTTGACAAATCCGCTGTTTGAACGATGGACACACACTTTTTGGCCAATAAGAGGTGAGTATCACAGTGAGAGATGGGAAAATGTGCAATACTATGATCCCTAATGAAAACAATTGAGAAACACTGGTCTAATTAAACAATTTCTGACTGCTTCTGAAAGCAGCATGCACGCCTCTTTGGTCCGCCCCTCTCCTGGGTGACTCCTCCATCTCTCCTTTGTGCTTTCTCCTCCCTCCCTCTCTCCCTTTCTTTCAGAGTGGTACATGATTTGGATGATGGTCAGCAATGCCTTGTGGGGGACCACTGTTATGAAAACATGGACTGTGAATCAGCATAGAGGACAAACAGACACAGATTGAGCACAGCACCCTTCTCTCCATCCCTTCCATCCTCCTCCTCCCTATTGTGTCTACTGCATTTCTTCCATCCACATTTCTTTCAGGACATCTTTGTCCTTTTGCTCTTGCAGGATCATACATAGACTTTGATGTGTTGAGACATTTATGACAGTTGGGGAGGGAGGGGGCAGGCAGTGGATAGGAGATGAGCAAAGTCACTGTTGTGGAAAATTCTGGCTCAATGTGATTCCATGGATGATGACATAGCATATTAGCCGTGTTCATTGGGTCAGAACACTGGGGATCAGAGTTCTATCTGTGATAATGGCTAATGTGCCAGTAGACCAACACTTGTGGGAGCTTTAGTTGTGTTAAAACATGCTTCACTCTGAAGTATGCTCTGTGAAATGGGTCTGGGTTAAGATCAAGACTGTTAGAAACTGTAATAAATGTGGCACACATCTAAATGCATTTGAACAAAACAACAAAATGATGAAAATCCGTTATGCAAGACACATTTATTTATAGAAAATATTTAACACTCTTCAAATTAAGATTTACATGAAGATTCAAAAATCAAAAATGATTGGGTTACCATGAAATGGTTGCAAATATTTTTTTCGCATAATTAACAGTACAATCGAACCACACAATTATATCCACATAAACATTTGTATGCACCGGCTAAATATCAATTAAAAGTAAGTAGTTTATTCGTTCCAATATTGCTGTACCTGAAATAGGTTCTGGCTGTAGTTAAAGTAGAAGAGGGAGTATTAGTGCTGTGGGTGTCAGTAATCATCGTTTGAGTATGAAGGTCGAAGGATGTCGCATTAGACTTCAGAATCTGGAGGGGGCAGATGTTTGTTTTCCTGCAAGAAAATCATGGTGATGATGTGTAAGGAGTAGATACCATATTCAACATTTAATGTACGACAACAGTCTCATTGTTAAAAAGAATATTTGATTAATCCATATATTGTGCATATCCAATCCAGTATAAAGGACATTACAGAGCTACAGTCTGGTAATTCTTGCCTGGTAGTACTTACCTTGTATGTGGGATTTTTAAAAGACCCGGGGCTGTCACTTCCAAAGGACTTAAACTGGTGGGCGGAAACGATAAAATAAAAGGTTTCCAAACGTTCTTGACAAGGTAATGTGCAAAACGAAGCACATACAGTGTACATTTGCACAGTGGTACATAAGGGCACATGTACAAACACTAAGAAATTCACTTGGCACAAAATCATAAAAACAGTCCACTATTGTGTAGCTATAAAATGTGAATTGTCTAAGCACTTCACTTGAACAACAAAACCGTGACGAGCATTTCATTTTAAATGTTGAGCAAAGAACAGTAGGCAACATACGACACCTGTCTCCATAGCTACCTGAACTGCTGGTTGTGCAGAGGTGATGTCAGAGCTTTCAGTCTCCGAGCTATATGCTGGGTTCTCAAAGGCTGCCTAAAATGGCCGTGACGAAGGAAGGAAAATTCAAAATGACAAAAAAGAATATCAAACTATTGGGCTATGAATACCCAATGCAACAAAATCTTTACACTAACAAACCAAACAATTCTGAGAAAATATCAACCTGTAAAAATATTTTTTCAACATACTGTAACAGTTGTTGGAAATGGAAAACATTTAGTGAGGCATTGAAACAGGATGAAACCAACCTGAACAGCATCAGCACTGGCAGGTTTGATTACACTTCTGTCAGGCTCATCTGCTACATGAACCTCCTCCATGTACAAGGGGTTATTAATGTTTTCCTATTGATCGAAAAAAAGAAAATTAGAATGACTGCATGACCGCAATAACTAGAAAAAGTTTAATAGAGAAGATTTCTTGCAATGCACTGACCTTATTATTTCCTTTTGGAGTGGTGATAGTCACACGATTGATAGTCGGCTGTTGTCCACGTTCATATGCTGGGTTCGCAAAGTTCTTTGCCTCTATCTCCGACATGGTCACAGACATACATGGCACCTGGCATCAAATGGATCACAGACATGAGAACATACAGCCTCAATGGACAAGAACCAGACATGGCAAACACAAAGGTATGTAAGGCAAAGGAAAACGTTTTGAAACATTTACAACTTGGTGGGCTGATACTGACCTTTTCTGATGTCCTCCCTGTTTTGTTCTCTTCTTTAGACCCATTGGTAGACAAACCATTTCTGGCAAACAACAGGACACACATCTAACATGTAATGCAATGTAAAACATGTTAATCATGCATACAGTACATGTGAGTTGAGTGAAAAGCCACTGCAGGATGTGCCTTATTGCTGCACTGAATCTGGGAGAGATAGCATGAACCTCCCAAAGCTATCTGTGTTCCATAGATTTTGGTGTCTACTACCTTTACGGTCTAACAGTGAAGTCAGCCGAAACAGGAACTGCATAAGGAATTTGGTAACTTAAAATAAAACCTAATCTGCAAACAACTTCTGTAACATGAGTTCCTGCCTCTTTCAAATGGAGGATATTTCAAGGAATTCAAGGAATTTAATATTTATGACAGGAAATATATTAACTGTATGAGAATTTGCTTCCTTACCCGAAGCTTGGCAGGTTGGGCATGGACGGCATGGACGGCATGGAGGGCATACGGGGCATGTTGTTGCGTAGATTCCCTAGCAGGTTGGGCTTCCTGTTGGCTGCATAAACCAGAATACCAAGCAGCCCAACAATCAAAACGGTCACCCCGATGGCTATCCCAACTATAACGGTGGAGATGGTAAAAGAGAGAGGAAGGGATTCAATACAATAAATAAGAATATCAAGTCAATTTCTCTCTTGTAATTGGTGGTCCAGAAAAGAAGAAATGTATCCTATATTTCTCTTTCTTGAGGTGTCAAGGAACATTCCCAACAGATGACTTACACTGTTCTAACCCCTGTTCAGCTTTTCAGTATTGAGCAATATTCTTTGGATAATGAGTTATAAATGAATAATGAAATGAATAAGTTAAAACTCTAAGAGTCAACATACTTGATGATGAGATAACATCAAAATCATTTGTCTGACAGTAGTCTCCACTCCATCCTGGAGGACACCTTTAAAAGAAAACAAAATTGAAAAAAAAATCCTGTTTAAAAACACTTTTTTGTAATGCATTTGTAAATATAACAAATACATTTTTTCTTGGTATGGTGTTTATTTAACACTTAAAATTTCTCACTTGCAGAGAGCTTTGTTGTCATTAAAGTAACAAGTGCCTCCATTCTGACAGAGGCATGGTGGAGGCATGGTGGGCTGTGGGTCATACCCTGAAATAGCAATAGCAAAGTCCCATCAGTAACAACAACACCTGGCATGCAATACTATAACTGTAAAAGGAACTACAAATGAGCTTCTACTGGACAAGATCTCACACAATATTTTGTAGAAAATAAATTGCTATATATGGTTCTTACCAGCATCACACTCGGTCTTACTGCCAGTGACAAAGTCGGTTCCCTCTGGACAGGCGCAGGTGTAGCCTTTAGGTCGGAGCAGACACAGATGGCTGCACGTTCCCTTACATGGATTCCTCACTAGAGAGAGAAGGAATTGTATTTTTGATTGATTTATTTCATGAAAATGTGGAGTGAGTGTGATACTTACTGTTGATGGAGTTGTATCTCTGTTGTTGGTACACTGAGACTTGGGTGAGCCAGGGGCCAGCAATCAACAGCTTGGTTTTGGGACCGCGGCCAAACTTATCTTGCCTGAACACCTCACCTCTCTCCTGGGTGCTCCAGTAAATGTGGTCCTCAAACACGCTCACGCTGAAGGGGTTTCGCAGATCTAGGTGTTATACAAGATACAACAACATGTCAGATATACAGCTACAAAAGCAAAGTCCTCAGTGAGCACCTGGAATAAACCCCAGGAATGCAAATGATCACATGAACTTGGACCTACACAGAGATACCCACATGACATTTGATGAGAATCTATTCTAATCCAGATAAATCATGGAATAATTACACTCACAGGTCTTTCATAATCCTCACCTATATAAAGAGCTGTTCTTCTGTCCTCCCCTGTAGGCAAAATTGATTCTATGCGGCTTTCTTTGGAGTCTGACCAATAAATTCTATCACCATTGCTGAAGTCTATTGACAGGCCAGTGGGCCAACCCAAGTTGTTGGCCACCAGGACATTCCTCTGCTGTCCATCCAGCCAGGAACACTCAATCTTGGCTGTCTCCCCGCGGTCTGCCCAGTACAACATGCTGAGAAAACATAGGAAAGGGAAAAAGGGATCAGATATAAGATATAAGACATAAGAGCTGGGAGCTCTATTGAGTTTAAATTCAGGATCCTTTTTAGTTGTGCACAGTAGCTAATACCAGAGATGCACTGATTAAAGATCGGTCAATCTCAACAGTCATGAAAAAGTCGTGAAAAACTAAAATGACTTTCTAAAATCTTTATTATTATTGTTATTATATCATTCTGATGTTTTATGAAGTGTCGATGCCCACCCTAATCGAGGGTTAACAGCCACAGCTGCTGGGTGGCCGAGCTCAGTCTTGACAAGGTGCTTCCTGTAGCGTCCATCCAACATTGCCACCTCCAACCTCTTCAATCTGGAGTCTGCCCAGTACAGGTTCCTATTGGCAGAAGAAAAACCTATTCACACACTTTACAGTGACATGTGAAAAACATAAAATGATATAAATCTGAGTCATAACAAAATTGCACCACAGTCATCCATTCAAGTAAATGATCTTATATTGATCATCCTCACCTGCCCACCCAGTCCACTGCAATGCCATCCGGCCTGGTGATGTATTTGATGTCAAGTTCAACAGCAGCCCCGATGTTGTTACTGCCATCATCCACTGCAGGTATGTACATTCGCTTAATAGCACCTGGTGCAGAGTCCGTACCAGCCACAGTGAAGTACACCACACCTGGCAGATAGAATCAAACGAGTTCCTCTGATTACATTATTGTATTCTCAAGGATGAGAGTCAGATATTTTCTGCCTTTCATGCAGCAGCTTCTTTTATCTGTGTGTGTGATTGTCCTACTGAATCCAGTGTTGTTGTGGTCCCAGTCATAGTCCAGGGCCATGATGCGTTCCTCTGACTGAAGGAAGTCGTGGTAGGCCTCTGTTTGCAGGTTAAACCTCCGGATACGAACATTTTCTGGTAGAAGCAGTAGGGGAGGTGATCCTGGTGGAAAAGGACAACATTTAAACATGACTTTCAGTACAAATAGTTGATTCAGAAAAGCAGAGTGGCTGTAAAATTAAGGAGAAAATCTGTCGACGGCCAGACCTCCTCTTTCATTGTCAAACGTGCAACAAGCAATGATAAGGCGCAGGGGTGTTGGGTGTACTGAGTGGATTATCCACATTTTAGTCATTGATAGAAGTTGTTTTTCCATACCATCCTTTTATAAACCACAGATGATATGAAGAGCATTCTCACCTTCAGCCTCACACATGTTGCCATTGCCCACTTTTCGGTAACCCAGGGCACACTCACACCGATACCCCCCCTTGGTGTTTTCACAGACCTGAGGGCAGGTGCCGTACACCTCACACTCATTGATGTCTGAAAGAACAAGGAGAGATGGTAAGGAGATGAAAGTGTGGAAAAGAAAGAGAAGGATTGCTGGATTTACATGAGGACACTCTACAAAAGATCTTATATAGTAACATGGTTCATTGCTATTAAGATATCAAAGACTAGACTTGGCGTAAGAGGGCAGACAGATTTTCTGCTGAGGAAACAGATTTGCTCGTACATGAGCAAATCATCTACGGGAGCGGTTCGCAACCCTTGAAGGTATAAAAGATTTTGTTGTGTGAGAGACGAAAGCAAACTTGTGTGTGTATGTGTGTGTGTGTGTGTGTGTACCCAGGCAGTCAAAGGTGTTGTCTGGGTCCACTCTGTATCCAGCTCTACAGTAGCAGATGAAGCCAGTGCCATTCAGGTTGGTGCACTCATGCTGGCACACTTTCTCTTCACAGTTGCGATCGTGGCCAAAATCTGGAGCCAGACGATACAAAACACTCTGACAAATCCAAAACAACACTGACACTAGCCAAGATTAATCATCATCATTAAATCACTGTAATCAGTTAACTTATGATATAATGAGACAGCAGTTGTTAAAATGGGAAGAAACTTCATTGATTAAACTTCATAGGGAATGGATTTTCTTGTATCACTCACTGCAGCCTAATTCGTCTGTGCGGTCCCCACAGTTGTCGTTGTGGTCACATACGTAGGGCAGAGACACACAGTGTCCGTTGGCACATTTAAACTCTTCCAAAGTGCAAGGGGGCAGCGTGGGCTCCTTACCTGGGAACAACACAATTAGACAGGTATATAAGTAATAAAATATTCAGATATAGAAATTAAAGTAGTCAAAGACTGAATGCAGTTCCTTCTACTGTATCATCATCACCTCAAACTCTCTAAATACACCAAAAAAGTGGACTGCCCAGGCTACCTTTAAAATAAACACACAAAAAAATCCACAAGCTTTCGTACATGTGGGATGACTAATGGGGCAACACATGCATGCTCTCACATAGTCAAGCACTCAAATATACTCACATACTGTAATTATGGAAGGCAGTGATAAAATGTTGCCATTAAAAACAACATGTTGTCCATTAACAGACTAATTGGAGGGGTTTCCACAGCAGCTATCTTTTGACATAATGAGTGCACACATCTGCTCAAAAACATTTATTTTATCTTCTACAAACATATAATTTGATCATATAATCTTCATCCCTTGAATGTTATTGTTTCAGGCACTTGTATGAATACATAAAAAAGTTTCGATGATAATCCCAGAAAATTATTCTTCTGAGAAGGAAATCTTACATCTAAATATAATCTATAATGCACACTAATCGTATGGCTCGAATAAATTATTCTTGATATACAGTATATGGTTTTAATTTATCAGCCGTGATAGAACATACAGGTTGTGAAAGGTGTGCCTGTGTGTTATGTGTCATACAGAGTTCTTCACTCTCGTCACTGCCATCTCCGCAATCATCCTTCTCGTTGCACAGCAGGCCGGCGTAGATGCAGTAGCCGTTGGCACAGCGGAACCTGAACGGCATCTCACAGGTGACATTTACTGGTCAAACACATACACAAATTTGAGTTGGGATCCAGTTGAGTACACACTAGGAACAATATTTTAATCCCACCTCTTGGAGCTGCCTTAGTGTAAGCATTTTCACTGTAGCTCCAGCTTGCTATGTGGATAAATTCCTCTTATGAAAGAACTCCAGCTGGATTTTCTTGCTCTTCACTTTCACTTTAAATGTATTAGTTTGTTTTAGGGTGGGGACAATCTAGGCTGCATTGACTCACGGCATAAACTGAGCTCTTCATCAGAACGATCTCCACAGTCATCCATGCCATCACACACCCAGCCCTGGCTCACACACAGATGATTTGCGCACTGGAATTGGTTGTGAGGGCACCACCTGCCTCCTGGGTAACGTGTAGCTGGCAGGGCAGGGACGACAAAATGTGAGGATTACAGTTTAACAGCTCAAATCCGTTGCTTATAAATTTTTTTAACCTTCAGAATAAATTTTTTCTCGTGTCTTTTTCAGCACCATCTTTTACTTTCACTAATGCACAAGTATTTGTGCATACATGAGAGCCAGTATAACCACATTCTAATTTTGCTAAGATGGAGCACCTTGTGGAAAAAAATCACTATTTTATTTTCATAAATTTTTGCATCGCTCCAATTGCCTACAAAACCATTGTACTCATCAACCTAATTGCTTGATGTGCAGGAATTTTATACAATTCAACAGTATTTACTGGAGTTGTTGACATAAAAACAAAAGTTAAAAAAATTTTTTACTTCAGACATATAATAATTCTATAAATGTAGTTTAAGTTCACATAATCTCACAGAGAAAAACAAAACTGTACACTAAGTATACTAAAACAAGGCACTGTGCCATGTTGTCATAGGATTACTTACGGCAGCTGGTCTCATCTGATAGATCCTGACAGTCAGGCCGGCCATCACACTGCAGAGCAGCAGGGATACAGTGACCCGAATTGCACCGGAATGAACCTGGACGACACGTCTGCAACTCTGGAACACAGCGAACACAGCCAAGATGTTTATAGGATGTGAGTGCATATTTGAGTAGGAGAAAGAAAAAAAAGTCAGAGTGTGCCTATGTGCTCGTGTGTGCACATAGGCACGTGTGTGTGTTCACTTACCACAGTCTCGTTCATCTGAGTTGTCCCCACAGTCATTGTCATGGTCACACACCCAGTTTCCAGGGATGCACTGTGCATTGTCACATCGATACTCACTCTCAGAGCATGGCCTTGGCTCTATACACACACAATACATGGGATTGAATTAACTAAAATGATAAACACATATAGCCTGATGTGATTTGCCCATTTTTTTAAAGGAAGAAAGGAAGGACAGCACTTTATCGATCTCCTTTGGAAAATTAATTCTCTACATTTAACCAATTCTAACTATGAGGATCAGTGGGAAGCACTCACATGCACACGCAAACACACACACAATACTGCCCGGGGACCAACTCCAGATCTTCCACCTATTGCCTTGGTCAAGGGCAACAGCAGAGTGACACATGTTTTTTTGTGGGTAGGGGAAAGTGGAACGCCAAGAAGCTACCCACGCAGACACGGGGAAAACATGCAAACTCCACACATAAAGGTGTGGTGGCCACGACACTTTTGCTGTGAGGCCGGAGTGCTGGCCAGCATTCAAGGATAAGGCTGTGAGAAGACATGAAATATGACTTACGGCAGTTCCTCTCATCAGAGCCGTCACCGCAGTCGTTGTTACCATCACAGCGCCAGCGGATCGGAACACAGCGGTGGTTGTCACAACGGAAATCTCCATACGGGTCACACGTTACATGCTCTGTGGGAGAACGTCAAAGTCAGTGTTTCTTGTTCCTTGAACCTCCCCTAGACCTGGACTTCAATGGGATGTGGACACAACTACTGACCGCAGCCTTGCTCATCACTGTTGTCAATGCAGTCGTTAGTGCCGTCACAGCGGGCCCACTGTGGAATACAGCGGTAGTTGGTCTTGCAGGAGAACTCAGTTTCTTCATTGCACCTGTACTCTGGCCCCACTGTACAGAGAGAAAGAGACATAGGGAGGGATGTAGGAGCCGAGGGGAAGGTGAAAAGAGAAGTTGAGGGAAAGGAGAGATGTGAATGTCGATGTGCCCCTTTCCTGTCGTTTCACTTACTGCAGGTTTGAAGAGGCTCATCAGATCCATCTCCACAGTCATCTTGAACATCACACACGTAGCTTAATGGTATACAGTGCCCATTGGCACACTGGAACTGATCTGGTTGGCATGTCTTCTGGGCACAACTTTCCTGGCCCTCATCACTCCCATCTGAGCAGTCATTTACACCATCACAGTGCCAGGATATGGGGATGCACTTCTTGTTTTTACACTGAAACTGGTTGTCCTCACAACGGTGGTCACCTAAGGTGAAAAACACATTAGCCTGTAGTGTGAGAGTGTCTGCTGTGCTTTTAGTCACAATCTCATGTGTCATACTCACTGCACCACTTTCTCCCGCTCTGCAATTGACAGTACCTGAGTGATTTCTATTATTTCAATGTCTAATGTTTCAGTGTTTCTAGTCAATCATGACTAATCAGTAACACAGGAACAACCACTACATGATCAATCCAGAGTGTGTTCTGTCTCAAAGATGAATTTTATCAGGCCAGATATAATGTATTTTTCCCTTTGTCAAAATACATTCTGATGACATATGGCTAACAGGTCCACATGCAACATACAGTATATCCTGTCCATTTGCGATACCTCCACAAATCATGTGGTTGGCCAATTTTCGTGCATGAACAATGGGTTTCTGATGACAAGCTTTTGTCATCAATCACACAAAGTTTGGTGGAGACCAGAAATTTTGGCCAAAATTGTATTGTGTGAGTGGGGCATTAGTCCATGGTTGCAATAAAGGTTTTGAGCAAAAAGCAAACTTTATTTTCAACTTCATCATCTGAATTTCTTAAGCATATATCTGCTTTTCATTTCTATTTTACCAGGTTAAAAAAATAAGGCGCCAAATATTTTTTTTCCAGAACGTGTACTCACTGCAGAGAGCTGCATCCTCGTCTGAGCCATCTGGGCAATCTGAGTAGCCATCACAGAGGGAGCCTGGATAAGTACAGTTGCCATCTTGACACTGGAATCGTCCAGGGGGGCAATAACGGGGCGGGCAGGTCTGTGGTTCATCTGAGCCATCGCCACAATCTGATTGGCCATCACATTTCCACCATATTGGAACACACCTCAGGACAAGAGAACAGCAAACAGGGTTGTTAGAGGAACTGTAAAAACTGATAAAATATATACCTGAAGAATTAATTAATTTTTTGACATCTCCACATTTCTTTTTAAGAAATCAAAACAAACTGACCTTTCATTGTCCCCACAGCGGAATTGGGTGCTGGAGCAGTCAGCTACACACAGGATCCTGAAGCCCACAGAGAGGCCAATGAAGTGATCTGGACACTCACAGGTAGCGCGCTGACCACCAGGAGCAATCAGACACAAATGGCTGCAGGTCAGGTCGTGGGACGAGCATGGGTTTTCACCTGGGACATGAATAAAACATAACGTATTTTCAACTTCCTGTCTTTATTACGTTGTATTAATAAGGTGTTTTAAACTAAAAAGAGTGGCTACTATTTAAAATTCTGAGCTGTAGTCGGTGTGGACAACAGGAATAATAGCATGTACTGTTTGAATTTACGTACTGCGAGGCTGCCTGTAGGGGTGGTGGACGTGAATGTCATATGGCCGATGTGTGTTGTTGCCCATGACGGTGCGCTGTTCGCCAGTGTACTTGTGGGCCTTCTCCACAGTGTGGGTGTTCCAATCTGTCCAATAGACCCAGTCTTCAAATAAGGTGACAGCGAAGACGTGAGGGAGAGAACCAGAAATAGCACGTTGTCGGTTCTGGCCATCCATGTCTGCAAAGCTGGGGTGAGGTATGATTCAGTGTAAATATAACTTTTAGGTATTCTAATGGTACTGATATTAGTAGAATCAACATCCCATCAGTTTAATTAAGGAAGACATATTGAATGGAAGTGACTTGACTATGGTCAATATCGGATCTGTATCAAAAAAATACATTCAATACTACAATACAGTAAGATTACTGAAAAAAAGACTTATTCTAGATTTCTCTCACTCCAGAAAGTTGAGGTGGGAATCAGCAAAGAAGATCTTGTTGGTGGTATAGTCTATGGTCAGAGAATTGGGCCACACCAGCTTGGTTGTAATAATGGCACTGACGTTGCTTCCATCCATGCCAACCCTACCAATGTAAGCTGTGTCACCCCAGTCGGTCCAGTAGAGCCATCTGGAAGGAGAGGACAGGAAGAGGAAGAACTGTAGTACTGCAGTGTACATTTGTTGTTACCCATTTTCCCATTATACATCAGATGCCACCACACATTTTGAGAGTCAGCTTTCACAGTAACAAGACACCTTACATTTATAACCTATATTATTTAATACTTTATTTTTATTTTTATTCCTTTGGCTAACTGAACCAACATAAAGGACATGTGATCATATAGATATTTTCAGTGAGGTGTTACGGGGTTCGGGTTTTAATACTTTCAAAAACAGACGAGGCTGTAAATATAACTGGTGTGGTATGTGTGTGTGAGTCAGTACCCATATTTAGGGTTGACAGCCACAGCACGAGGTCTGCTGATAACATAAGTGGCATTTCCATTCGTTAAGGATCCAGAGAGAAGCCTCTTCTGGTAGCGTCCATCCAGCTCCATGACATGAATAGAGCCATAGTAACTGTTTACCCAGTATACCTTCCTGAAACAGACACAAGTCACATCTTTTCAAAAATCACTTCTAGGTTCTAGGTTGTAGGTTTTGACAAAAAAATGTATGTGATAATTTTCATTAATAATGCAATATAAAATAATGAATTCAATAATAATAATAATAATAATAATAGATAAAATGATGATATTCCTTCCACTTCACCCACCTGCCCACCCAGTCCAACGCCAGGCCTTCTGCTCCTCCTAGGTCATCATCCACCAACGTCTCTCTCTCAGTCCCATCAAAGCGCATCCTCTCAATTTTACCCACACCCACATCCAGCCAATACAGCCTCCTTTCATAATGGTCAAAATCCAGTGCCACGACATTGGACAGGCCCTGCAAGACTATGCTCAATCGTGACCCATCAGTGGTCAAATTTCTGATGTAGTAGCGATTACTGTACAACAAGTATGGGGCAATGCCACTGTTCTGGCGGCAGGTGCGTCCATCTGGTTCACGGATGTACCCTGGAGCACACTTGCAGTGGTATGAACCGACTGCGTTCTCACAAATCTGGCTGCAGACGGCAGGTGTGTCCTGACATTCATTGATGTCCTCGCACGCTTTGCCATCTGGCATGAGCCGGTAGCCGGGGTTGCAGGAGCAATAGTAACTGGTGAGAGTGTCTGTGCAAAGCTGTGCACACTTGTGGACGGATGGATTGCGACACTCATTGATTCCTAGTGGGAACAAAGAAAGAAAAACAAAAAGGAAAGAAAACAAAAATATTAATTAGATTATTATTAATTTAGAGTCATTTAATTGTAAGTGCAATAACCATAACCCCAATTTTGAAGCAGTAAACAAGGAGCCAACATCTTTATGGTAAAACATTAAAGTTGATGTAAAATATCAGTCTTGAAAATGCTTCTTTTTTGTATCTTAAAACACTTATTACACATTCTGTGAATAAGACCCAATTATGATCAACCTTTGAAGTTGTTACTGTCACAACACTAAAAAAGTTAATTTAAAGAGTTAATTTAAAATGAAACACAAACAAGCTTTGAAACTACTTATGTATATGTCTGTGTGTATCTCACCACAGCCTTTTTCGTCACTGTTGTCATTGCAGTCCTTTTGTCCATTGCAGACCTTGCTGATGTCGATGCACTCGCCGGACTTGCATAAGTACTGCTGGGGGGCACAAGTGGGCTGAGGAGTGGTGCACAAGCTGTCCACCTCATCTGACCCATCCAGACAGTCGTTTTCCCCATCACAGGTGAAGGTGGCAGGGATGCAGGCTCCATTGCCACAGGTGAACTGGTTGCTCTCACATGTTACGTAGGTGCAGCCCAACTCATCACTGCCATCACCACAGTCGTCAACGCGATCACAGCTGAGGAGGAAGAGGAGCATTTATTAATTATTCTTAACAATTCATAAAGGAAAGATAATTAAAAACACGCACAAATCCTCTCTTACTGGAAAGGGAGAAAGATGCAAAGGCCGTTGGAACAGGCAAACTCATTCATATGGCAAGAGCGATTCGGACAGTTTTGGAGCTCATCAGCTGCATTGGCACAGTCTTTGTCCCCATCACATACAAAGTTAAGGGGAATGCAACGGGGATGGCCGGGGTGCCAGGTTGGGCAGGTGAACTGATTGGAACTGCAGGTACGTTGTCCTGAAAAAGACACAACATGGAAGGAAGATTATGATAGTGTAAAATTATCATATACACAGTCACCTAAATAATATCTGCAGAGACATTCATTCAACCTCAAGAAAACACAATCATCACATTCATAAGTATCTACAAAGGGTTGTGTCAATAATTGTCCAAGCGTTATCTCACCGCATTGCAGTTCAGCAACCTCGTCACTGTTATCCCAGCAATCATTGTTGCCATCACAGATCAATGACTCAGGGATGCAGTTTCCGTTGGTACAGGTGAACTGGTTGGGATTGCATGTCCTAATCTGTTCCTCTGGAAAATAATTGATTACATTAACTCCTATGATCATTGACAACTATACACAACCAAAACATTGATTTCATGAACTTCCATCTAGCTGGAATTGATCGTCTGTTTCTACAATGAGGAATGAGAAATATTAGTTTAAGGACAAGATGAAGAAAGTCATTTATACTGTGTGAGACACAGAAGAATTGTAAAATGTATGATCCCGTATCATAAAGATGTCACAAAAGAATGCAGTTCCCTCAATGTCGCCATTCATGTAAGTTGTATTTATTAAAAATGTCTCACCACAGGAAGGTGGTTCATCTGTTCCGTCACTGCAGTCTTTGATTTCGTCACACACCCAAGACTGAGGAATACATCTCCCTTGATCACAGCTGAACTGGTCAGGAGAGCATGTGCGCCCAGCTACAGTACGGTAAAAATGTATGAAACACTACACAGTCAAAGTTTTACAGAATTTACTCTGCAAGTAAACCAAGTTGATGATACAAGATTCCTGCTTAGATTCTTACCAAAGTGGACAAGAACATATAGATACGTTTCTTTCTCTCACTCACACACACACATAGACACACACACTGATGATTCAACTTGCCACAGAATAGAGGATTTTCATCACTGTTGTCTCCACAGTTGTTGTATCCATCACACAGGCTTTCAGGGTAGATGCAGATGTTGGTATGGTCACATTTGATCTGATTTGAAGGACATGTCCTGTCGGCTGGACAGAATCATTGAAGGCAGAATATAAGTCATAGAAACTAAAAAGTAGAGTCTGAGACACTTTTTCACTAAACCTACTGGTTACTGGTTAATAAGTTGCTCAAAAGAACGTCAACAACATTTAAAGAACGTCAACAACATTTGATGGAAAGAGAAAGGTCACTTTCATTACGTTTGTGTTGTCACAGTATATGCAGAAAACAGTGCATATACAGCACGCTTCAACTACATCCGGTATATAAATTAATCACGCATACTAATTAAGCAATTTTCTGTTTTAAATTAACCTGCATACATATTTCTAGAGTCATACAACTCATTCTGGTAATTAGTCAAGGTCTTAAATCAGAACTCACGACAGTTGATCTCATCAGACGTGGCGTTGTCTCTGCAGTCGTTGCGACCATCACAGACAAATGATGTGCTGATGCAGCGACCATTGGCACAGGTGAACTCAGTGGAGGGATTACAGGTGGGGAAAGGACACCCTCGCTCATCGCTATTGTCACCACAATCATCTGTATAGTCGCAGGCGTAGCTGAGTGGCACACAGCGGCCGTTGTCACAGGTGAAGTCTACAGGTGAGCAGGTGTGGAAAGCTAGGAGGGAGTAAAAGTGTGAATTTCCTTTTCATCGATTATGTAAGTGCACTATTAGGCTTTTATAATGACAGAATTACAAGTAAGGCAGCTAGTGGTTCAAGGAGAAAAGCCATGGTGCTTCCAAAGACCTGTAAGGATATAGATCTAACCTTGAAACTATTCATTGCAATAGAGCAATAATCCATAACACAAATGACAAAGAAAACACATGTCTCTCACCACACACTCTCTCCAGTTCATCTGAGTTATCACTGCAGTCGTTGTAGCCATCACACTTCCAGCGTGCTGAGATGCAGTTCCCATTGAGGCAGGTGAACTGTGCTGGTTGACAGCGTTTCCCGGTGTCTTGGATACAGTCTTTGCCATTATTGGCCAGGTACCACTTCCCCTGGTGAGGACACTGGCACTCTGGGCCTGCCGGACCTGCAGAGGAGATTGAGGGAGGCAAGGGAACACTACAAATGGAGAAGAACTGAGAGCAGTCCAACGGACATGCCACCTGCTGATAATTAAAAGTAGTGCTTGAATTCTATTGGGAATTTTCTGTATATGAGGTAATAAGTTCAGCAGCTCATTCTGTGGCGTCTGAATGAGTCTGCCCTTACCAGGAACGCAGACATGACTGCAGCCCCCGTTGAACTGTTGACAGGGGCTGGCACAGCTCTCCTGTTTGGATTTGGCATATACGTGGATGTCATTTGGTCGGTACTGCAGCCTCTCAGCTAGCACTATTAATCCAGAGCCATCATCCTTTCCAGCCCTGTAGACGCCTTTGGTGGTCCAGTCAGTCCAGAAGATGTCCTGTTGGAAGACAGTCAAGGCATAGGGGTATTGAACACCCCGCACAATCACTTGCCTGTTCTCCCCAGTCAGTGAGGACCGTTCAATCTTGTCTCTGAGGGTAAGGGAAAAAGACTTATGTAATAAGTATAAGTAAGCAAAAAATTGAACAGCTGGACTTTAATTTTAATTTGATTTGATTTAATTAGTACATATAGATAGTTGGACATACAGTGAGGCATCAGCCCAGTACAACATCCTCTCCTCATAGTCCAGAGACAGGCCATTAGGTGTTCCAAGGCTGCTACTGATGATTGCAGTCCGGAAGTTTCCACCCAATGTGGCTCTCTCAATCTTAGCTGGGCTGCCCCAATCAGTCCAGTATAGGTAACTTCAAAAAAAAGGGAAGGCGGTAGGGAGAAGGAAAATGAGAGATTAGAAGAGAGACGGGTAAAGAGAAGAAAGCAGCGAGAAAATACAAAGGGTCACCAATTTTATTTAAAAAACAAAAACAAAACTTGTTTACTGGATAATGTTCACATCAACATGAGCAGTTGGTGTTCATATAGAAATCAATACATCTTTGTCAAATTATATATAT